>JACXSJ010002258.1:35598-50844 GCA_014851325.1 Pentalonia nigronervosa | reverse complement strand
ACACACACACACACACACACACATATATATAATATATGTATATGGTAGCGAAAACGTATTGTGTAATGGTTTTATGACATTTATTGTCCGCGCGATGAATAACTTTGTCGTCGTCGTCGTCATCGTCTTCACGTCTTCGCGTATATATATATATATATTATGTATTTCCACCCGACGAGATTTTATAAATATTAGGGTTGAGATTCGAACGCGTTATATAATGCGACGTGGGTTTTCTGCAAAACTTTTCTCATAGGTAATCCACCCCTGTATTTACGCGATCGTCACCCCACCACCTACACCGCAACACACCACCACGTCGAAATATTGGATTACGGCGCGCGTCGCAGATCCGGAGCAATATGTCGTCAGTCGCCGTCGCCGCCGCCGCCGCAGCTAGAACTACGCGTTTTATTTATTCGTTTTGTATATTGTTATTATTATTAATATGTGCGGTTTCAACCATCGCTACCCCATTTCCCCTCCAGCACCCCTGCGCCAACGCGGCCATCACAGCAGATAACGCTCCTCCATCGAGAAAAACGTTATTATTTGATAACAATAAAAAAAGACCACCCATACCAAAAGCCATTGATATGCCGGTCTATCGGTATATACGCGATGTTAACCCCAGCAAATATTTATATATATATATATATAATATTTACGTGTGTGAGTAGGGTCTGACGAAAAGACACACTCGAGATAGGTCGTCGAACTAGCGTCCACACACACACGCATGTACACGCGAGGGCGAAGGTATTAACGGGATGATTTTGACAAATTGAATTCCGCCGTTTGACAGGTTCTTTTTATTTGTACCCCCTCCGCCCCCTCGCAACGTGAGGGTGTGTAGTAACGAGGGAGAGAGACAGAGAGCAGAAAATCAATGACACCGACGTGCGTGCACGGCAGTGTTTACGCACACCGCCGGCGGTGATGTATATATATATATATGTGTGTGTGTGTGTGTACCCACCCACCTATCCACCCCATATATATATATATATATATATATATATATATATACGCTATAATATGTGTAGCCTCGCCAAGACCAGCTCTATGTGTGCGACACGCAGAGCTTGTGCTCACAATACACGTATATTGTATTTGTGTGTGTGTGTGTGTGTGGGTAAACCGCCGAAATTATAACAGTTTAAATGGCTCGCCCTTTGACGCTGCTGCAGTGTGCATCGCGCGGCGACGACTCGCTAACCTAAATGCGACATCGACAAGACAGATATTTTTTTTTTTTTAAATAATTCCGGGCAGGAGCAGAAAAAAAATTCCACAAAACTATATGAGATTCCTTTACTATACTAAAAGTACATAATCACAACAATATACTAATATCAATTATCGATTACGATCAACGCCGCCGTATTCGGATAAAGTTGATGCGATAATAATGTTGTCGTTTTTAAAGCATAATATATAGTTACAGATCGACAAATTACCTAACGTTTTCTTAAATATTATTATTATTATTATTTTTTTTTTTGTGTAGTAAAGGTTACTTTTTAATCATTCCTATTTCTTCGTTTTTTGTGTTTTCTAAATTACAGTTGATATTAATTATTGTTATAATTACAATTAATATTAATGATAGTAATCTTGTTCATTTTTTCATTTTTAAATACTTTATGAATTGATCATTTGCGCCGCCAATTTTGGCACACGCATTTTTCTCATCCATTTTTACTCGTTCAGTTTTAACCTGTCTCAGTACGTATACAAATGTTTGTCCGATAAGCTCGTTATAATCGTTATATTTTATACACAACATATATAATACATTATGTTTAAACATATACAAGAGTCGAGAAGTTTTCTATACGAGTCTTTGAAAAAAAACACTAAGGTATTGCGGTAAAAGACACATTTTAAAAAATCGTAACATACGAAAAAAACGGAATTTGAAATTTAAAGTAGATCTTAATATATGTACTACTATTATGTTTACGTTATTTCGTAAAATATTATACAAAATACAAGTCAAATTAATATATATATATGTATGTTTTACTTTCGAATTATTTATGATACATTCTTTCAAATACTACATAATTATAATACTTTTTTTCCAAATATTGCTTTCTTTAGTCATTTTTATATTATAAATTCGATAAATTAGATTGAAATACAGCAATATCCTTAACACACAATTATCTATTGGAAAACATAGAGCCGACAGCTTGCATTTCGCGTGGAGTGACAATAAGAGTCAAACACATCTTTACAAACAGCCTATCATTCGATAAAACAAAACTAAAGTACAAAATTTACTTAAATCTATATGAATCAGTGCCTTAATATCTCGAACAATCTCATTCCCTTCCTTAAAGATACCAGTCTGATGAACAAATTTAATAATTACGATTAAGCAGTTTACGCTATCGTATAAACATAATATATAATACATGAAAAAAATTATTTTAACCTATTTATAGACCTCCTGTAAAAATATGTTTAAACTAATAACCTTAGCTGCTAAAGTTGTAGTCAGATCTGTAAAAAAAAAAGTTTTAAATATAAAAAAGTTCTGATAAAAACATATACATCTGTAATCTATACCTTTATTTTACTATATTATATTATATTGTGTAAATACAATAATATAATTGTAACAAAATTATTGTCAAATCAACAATTTGTCTCATTAATAAGATCGTGAGTTTTAATTATTACAATAACAATCATATATAATATGTTGGTTTAAAAAATACCTTGTTAGCTAAATAGCAACAATAATTGTCAAACTAACATAGATTTTTTTCAGTATGATCAGGATTTTTTATTCCAGTGATACATATGAGGAAAATAATATCATTACATTATGGTAAACCAGAAATAATAATTAATGCGTACCTATTACAATTTGAGCAATGCGATTTCAATGTAAAGTCATATATCCCAATTCTCAAAATGTTGAGTAATGAATTATCATTGGGTTAATTATTTAGATATATATTTATATAGGCATAGGAATTTTTTTTTTATTAAGAACAAAGGCTTCAACAGCTAGGTCATTAGTCTACAGTTGTGATTACATTAATATTAATGAGTAATTTAGTTATACATTGAGATTATACATGGTTATTGAGTAAATGGTTTTTACAGTATTATATATTTACATTATATTTATCTTAATATTAAATTTTTGTATCAATGCCAATAGATTTGAAGAAGCTATGGATCAAGTGTGTGTTGTGTTCTCCTAGAGCTTCCTCCATCGATGAGGGTTGGTTAAGGATGTATCTTGAGTTGACAAATAGCGGGCAATCTAAAACTATGTGTTTGATTGAGAGTGGTTTGTTGCATTGGCTACAGAGAGGTTGTTCTTCATGTTTTATGATATGTATATGGGTGATGTTGAAATTGTTGTTTTATGCATTTTAAACCTACAAATAAAAATAATGTTCAACAATATTTTTGTCATGTTTTAAAAATATTGTGCATGATAAATTATTCAAGAAAAAATATGAGTAGGTGCAGACTTAGATATGGTCCTTCATAAAAAAAATAATTACATTATTAAAAATCGGGCAACTCGCTTTGCTGTTGATTTGAGGATAGGTACTCCATCGTGTCTTCGTCATTGAGTAGCTCACTGTATTACTGTAATTGATGTACTGCATTCAACCTAAAGACTGTGCTCGGCGGTGGTCTGTCTAATATACGAAGAAATAGTAAAGCTCGGAAAGTGGCCACTCAAAATTACCAATTAGATAACATTTTCTACCTGAAAAAAAGGTACCCGTGTATCAATTGGACCAAGTCATCTGCTTGAAAAATTTTTACAAAAGAAAAATTAATAATAATAAAATATAACATCATTGTACGGTTACTAGCTCTCATGCTCCACTTGCATAATCTAAAAAAAAATCTCATCTCATTTATTTATTTAAAACGAAAAATTACTTTTGTAATTTAATTATTTTTATGATATACGCTTAGTAATGATTTTGACAAAAGACTTGGCAAGTATAGACAAATGACCAGGTACAGGAAACACAAACCCATGGGTTATATTATTATATCCCAAATTGATACTATTAAGAACATATCGTAAATACAATATAATAATGTAAGGGAACGACCAATAGAACAACAGGAAAACTGAATTGAATAGATTTAGACAATACTATTTGATAGGTAATAATATGATACTGAAGTTTTTTTCAATGTATTTATCTTAAGGGTGGAGTTTAACGCAGCTATACACCTATATAATATACACACATCACATCAGGTGATTATATATTGTATACACTTATATTATTTATAGGAGCACAGAGCAGATTATTATTTTTTTTTTTGAAGGGGGTGGGGGGAATGAAGAATAATGCTGTCATGTTTTCTGGCAAAAGAACTTTTGTGCTGGGCGGGTTTTTTTTTTCATTTATCACTACGCGGTATACGGCATAAGGAAAAGGGAGCAGCTATATATGAACGAGACGAGAAAGTTTGTGCGGCCGCAAAAACAACCGATGTCAGGGATAAAATGTTTTGATGAGTAATACACGGATAGTCGCAGCGGAGAACTCGTGATGGGTGTGTGTGTATTATATATACACTTTGGACGAGACAGTGTCAGGGAAGGGGGGGGGGGTAAAGTGCTGCGCAACTTTTTTCATTTAAATTTCACTCAGTAGTGCTCTACGCGAACATCGAAATATTTTTACACAAAAGTTCTCATATACCTTCCCCTTTATATTAGGCAACATAAAATAATGATAAAAAATACTAGTAACAGCAACATCTATATAATAATAACGATTTACAGTTTTAGTGCGGGGCGCAGTTTGCTGAATCGATTATAACATTTTACATATATCATTATAATATTGTTATTATGTTTCAAGCCACCAGTTATATTTTATAATGAACATCTTCGACCTAAGATTCGGCTTAATATGCGGATACAGTGTTGAGACAGACTCGATAACAGTTACATTACAGCTGTACCTACGATATAATGGGTATATACGATCATAAATGTAACTTTTTGGCTTTTACTTTTCGAGTGCCATTCGATTATGTTCCAAAATACCAACATATTATAGTATACCACTTATAATACTTAATATATTAAATTTAAAACGTTTAATAAACGCGTGCTTATTCACCGAGTCTCGCCACTAATGAAATATTATTGAATATAATTTATTTGTATATGGCATAAACAATATGAAGAAATGATAGATGTTTCACGAAGGAACGGACAGAGATTAAAATATTATTTTTGAATAATGAGCGATAATAAACTATATATTTAACCTACAAAACAATAATCTTAAACAATATAATTATTATAGGCAAATGACCTAAGATGTTGAAACCCAATAAAAAAAAAAAATTATAATACCAAACAATTAGAGGCACAGAGCAAACAATAATATTAATTTATAGGTTAATATCTAAAATTTTTACCGATTCAATAGCTTCAAAAATCGCACCGAAGATACTCCAGAGTACTCCGTTGAACTTTCTCTTGGGGAGCAGTCTTGTGCAATGTGCGCTGTATATTTTGGTTGGGATTGTCTCAGTTGCAACTTGGACTATAGAAGCAACCCCACTCATACATGAGGTGCCTAAGTCTCCCGTGTCCTGTTCGAATTCAGTTTAAGATAGACGATATCTTCCGAGGGAGGTTGTGTCTAGGTGATTTTCTCGTGAGATCTTTAAGGAGATATAAATTACTAATGCAATATTATAATATATCATAACTGTATACTCGATTTTTTTGAGAATATAATTTTAATTTCAATGCCAGAAAATTCCCCTTCCCAACCATCGTTATTGTTGACGCAACATTTCGATATTAATTTATTAAAATCATTTCATATGGGGTATGTTATATTAATATAGTAATTTATTTTTAACAATAAACATATAATATTTTTATTGAGGTAATGTTTCAGATTTTTGTGTTGTTCCATGTAAATAATAAGCCGAATTCTCGTAAAAAACCGACAAATTTTTGACAGAACGATATGATATAAACATTTTACTTATAGAATCAGTGTTCCCAATTTTTTCGATATGGCAATCCACTATAAAACCCTTTTTTTCAAAAAAAATTCTATCTTTACTGTTATATTATATTTTAGTATGGTTTTATAATTTAATCTTATTGCATACTTTTGACCCATCAAACAAAAATCAAACCAATGAGTTGGGAAAAACACGACTGACTAGAAATGCAGTATCTATTACCGTAGTAATATATGTTATATGTTTATATTATTGACTCTCGTGATATCCACATAATATTGTCATTTGGGTTTATATAATATTATATGTTTATACAATGTATTATACAACACGTGAAAAATTGTAAGAGCAAAAAAAAAAAATGAAAAACGAAAAGAACCATATGAAGTAATCATCATTGAGTACAGGTGTATAACGTTTGTTATCTTTTACAAGTCGAGTTTTGAAACGCATCGTACTCACTTGTTTCGAGGATATAATATGTAGATAGGTATCCGGCTCGTGGTAACACAGTTAAAATCGGAACGCTTGAAAACTAATCGATCAAATACTCGCGTGAAATTTGTGTGATTTTGTGCAATGGACCGATGCAGTTTACCTATTATACTTAATATATTAAAATAATATTATATACGCGAAATAATGCCGTGCGGTACAACTGCGGTGCACGCGTAATGCTGTTTTGATATATACTGTCAACGTTAATCACATAGGCGGATATCGGTAAATTATATATATTATAATTATATATAAATATATAGATTTGTCCCGAAAACGTCAATAGTCCCCCCCCACCAAAAAAAGGAAATTGAATGTACATCCATCGACCATGCAGTGTAAACACTAAACAGTAATCGGAGTGCAAGTCACTTTGCTTTAGATAATATTATTAGCTTGACCATATAGTTCTTCGAAATGCAATCAAATGTTCACCTATGTGTGACGTATGAATAATGCATTGGTTTTCAATTAATCAATTGGTGACGATAGTTGTACCATATTATCAACGCTGTTCGTATTCGTCCGAAAAAGACGTGTGTAAACTGTGTATACATAGTGAACAAGTTTCTGTGAAGAATTGTTATAAAAGCAAGACGATAGGAAAACCTATCCCGATGCTGCAGAGTAAATAATATCAAAGAAATTCAAATTATACTAAAATTTAAATTTAATCACTTTGTACGTTGGCGTTTTCGTCGACCTGGTCTGACGATTTTACCGACATAATAGATATAAAGGGTGATTTTTAAGATTTTTTTGACATTGGTGATTTTCCAACTCTTTTGACGTCACAGCTAGTATTCGATATCTTTTTGGAATAACATTTGATACATCCAGTTATATTAAAATTACCTGCGCTGAATTAGATAGATTTTGTTGTTAACAGGACTAGATTCAGAGCTGTGGGATCCCCAGGGCTTAAGGTAGAACTTACTGATAAATAGTTAACGTACTAATTTTGTGCTTCTCCTAAATCTCGTCCTCGTTATTAAAATGTGTCTATAATATGATGAACGCAAGACTCTGATTTAAGAACAAATTATTGAATTTGAGTTACTTGAAATAAATCAATAAATAAACAAACTAAAAGTTATGGTATTGCAGACCTAAATAGAACATAATAATATAAATCAATTAAATTAAAACAAAATTTAACTTACGAAATAATAGGAATTTTGGAGGTAAATCGATTTAATTATAGATATATTATGATGGTACTACGCCACTTCTTTTCATTTAAAAGACGAACATTTATAATTACCCGTGATAGTATATCGTCATTGTAGGTATATAATAATTTCGACGTCTTATGCACGTAAACGCGTTTCCTATTTAATATTCGACCAGCGGATTCGTTTTAAAAGAAACAAAAATATAAGAAAAAAAAATTAATACCAATACACACACACACACACACACACACACACACATATATATATATAATACCTTAAATCATCTTAAAAACGTTTTAAGAACTCGCGATGACGGAAGGCGCCCGATCCAATGATTTATAGGATTCCCAATAGTATAACGTTATAAATTATTTATTATTCCAGAACTCTCCCCTTCCTTGGCCAATGTTTTATGTGCGTGCGCGCTCTTTGGTGCAGTTTACTGAAGGGACGTTGTTTCATGTTCACGCTTATACTATTAGCATGCTTGTTTGAGCTTCGTTAGTTGTATACACTGAGTGGTAGATGTGCGCACGTACCTGAGATCGTCTAAACCGAACGACAACTGACGAGGTCTTGTGCGACTCTCGTGACTCTGAAAGTAAACAAACAGCGCGGGCGTACAAATAATCGTATAAGGTGAATTAACGAACAATATAATATATTATCGCCATGTAATAAATACGATTTTAATTCTATTGAACATTTTATATACCAAAGCAATACAGACATTATAATATAATATAATAGGTATTTGTTACGGAAAAAAAAAAAACTTTAAAGCACTTCCTCGCAGTTCTCTTTTAATTCAATCGGTGTATTATTATTATTTATTTATGTGTATTATATATATATGTGTATATAAGTACTATCGAAATATAGTTTTTTTTTTTATTATACTCAATTATATTTACGAGAAACCTCGTTGACGCCCCCCACGAGTATTATCTCGCCACCGATGATAATATAATATATTTTAATGGCGGGATGTAACGAAGAAAAATAATTGAAAAAAAAAAATTTCAAAATAACATTATTTTCGTTTTTCGTCGCGCCTTTGAACGTTGTCAAATATGATGCGTATAATAATAAAATAGTATTATGTTTACACATTTTCTCCTCTTCAAAACAAACCGTTGAAACGATTGAGTGGTATCTTTTATTATTATTAATATATCTTTTCCTCTCGAAAGACGTATAACCTACACCGCCGAGAGATGAACACTGCAACGTCGCACACACAACACAATAATACGATATATTATATAATACAATAATGTACGGCTGTGTTGCTCGAGGACCCCAAAGAATCCCACAGTATAATAATATATAGGTATTTACAGTTATCAACCACGAAGCTTATCCTCAGTTATTCGACGTCCCTTCTTCCGTTCGTGTTATTTTAACGTCTCTGCAGCGTCCTCCCTGTGAGGTCTTGCTTCATCCTAATACGCCATGTGTACAGAGTGATTCACCGAGCGCGCTCAGCCCCTTTGTTTCTTCGACAATGCACAGTAGTTATTCAAAATCATATTTTTAGAATTTTTACTCGTAGATCGTATTTTTAAATTCTCGACATTTTTCGTAGAGTTTAAGAATAGTCTACCGTGGTCATACAAACTTCTGTTTTTCAAATTAGCACCCTCTTCCCATTTCTATTGTAAATTATTCAGCGAATGATTCTTCTGAAAATGCTGATGCTTCAGCTAATTCAAATTTCGAACAAGTCCCTGTACGAAAATCGAATTTCAAACGCGACCAAAGTTATACAAGTATTTAAAGTCTATCTGAGTGGATTAATATTTTGCAGCGTTCGACTGCTACTTCTGTGCCATTTCACTTCGCTTATAACATCTATACATCATCTATGTCTTTAAACACTGAAAGGTAATCATAATGATCTTTTTTCAGATTTAACATTAAAATTGTTAGAAATGTGTTCAAATTATATTGTTATGTTATATTATACATGCTTGAAATAACGAAACTATAAATATATACTACCGTTTAAAAATCAAAAGCCTGCAAACAAATGTATAAACTGTGTGTACTATCAATCTTAAATTTTTCAAAAACAAAGAAAATAAAAGTCGATATGTTTTAAAGTATACCGATTTTCCGCTACGATTCATCCTATATATTATAATATTATACCACGGTCGTCTTCGTCGGGGACCTCGCTCTCCCAAGCCAAACATCTCTGTGTGCGTGCCGTCTGTCATGTTTTCCAATACGTGGGATTATCCACCCCTCGCACACTCCTTTCCACAGCAGCAACACTGCCACAATCTGCGGCTTGTTGGTGTTTACTAATTTGCATTTCATTCCGTTCGAACTTTAAACGCCAACATAATAATATTATTATGTATTGTTTACGACGGCGGCGGCGGCGGCGGAATATGTATATTATTATAATGCTTGTACTTGCAAGCTGCCTGCAGTCATCACCTGCAGCGAGCACGGCACCGATCCATCGGGATGACCCCAAGACGATGTATGATATAACATTATTTACGGTATATTATACTGCAAATCCTATTTGTTTGCGAAAAGTCGTCGCACTATCACCTTTATCGTCGTGTTTCTAATTATTATAGAATATTATGTAAACTAAAGTCAAGACAAATCTTATGATGATGTTAAATCGTCAAATTGTGTACCTATCCCTATATAATAATTGCGTGTAAAATTACCGTCCACGTTTATTCATTTTTCTTTGTATCGCGTCCTTGGAACGATAAATTCAGCACACACATCTCGACATTTCTTAAAGTTAGCCCGTAACACGACTTATTAATATCTGTGTATATTATATAATTTATACTATATTATACTTGTATTATCTACGGCGAAAGAATAAAGTGCATCTATGATATAATGTCACATCATAATATTATATAGTAGGTACCTATTTTGTATAAAAACAGCTTATTACGTATATGTATTTGTACACCAAAGTATACGCAATTTGTAGACTTACCTATATTCGGTGTGGAATAGGGTGAAATGAATTTCACGGTCCGTGTTCCGTGAAAAAAATCAAGTACCTAGAAAAGTCACCGAGACAAATCGTCCTCACAAATCACATCGCACACATCGCACACATATTTTTTGAAACATATATAAAAACTCGCGCACTTGCGTTCGGTACTATAGCTGTTTTCCGTTTTATTTTGTATTTTTTCCCGTTCAGCTCATTACACCTGCTGGAGGTTAGGCTCGTATATTATGTATTGTTTACACTTGCACTCGCCTCGTCTCGAGAAAAAAAAATTGCTCGTGTTCATGTCATTTTTCAAATGGCATATTATATTGTTGCATTATATAATATTATTATGCATAATATACACATGCGTGGCTGTCGGTGTATTTTCTTTCGGAAACCAATACGCTCTTATAAATCATATACATAGTATAGCTACTATATATGATATATGTTTCGCGCGCTGTTGATATTATATACGTGTATATAACAGTAGGTATGATTTTGAATTTTCTGCAAACATTTGTTTGTTTTTTTTTTCTTAAATAAACGCCAACTAAGACTATAAATAATTTTCGATCGCACGCGTGCTTCAATAAAATACTTCACGTCATCGTACATAGTAGTCTAAGATTTTAGTGTATTTTTGTGTATTGTATACAGATGTAGTTATAATATATATTATAGGGTAATGTGGCAGGCAACAAATCATCATGTGAGTAAAATATTATACAATATTCATAAAGATATATTATAATGTAGTGCTATAGTTCCCGTATCCACAATGTCATATTAATTTTAGATTCGGCTTGCAGCGAAACTGTAGCAGTGTAGAAGTGCTGTTGTCTTGAAACACCCTACACTCTTATCCGTAATATCGTCCAAAAACGACCCCAAAGAAGTATGGAAAATGTTCGAAAATGTTGGTTTAAACGTGTGCGTGAAACTTAAATTAAAATGCAAAATATTAATTATATCAATACAAAGTATACAAAATAATGTTTGTGCCCACGAAGAAAGTAAAATTTATAGTTGAGAGATGTCTTTGCATTTTGAATTTTATCAGATTGTCGAGTTATACTAATTAATTTCAGTTGCACAGCAAATGTTTGTGAAAGTCAGCTAGAAGTCAAAACAAATACTTCATGTCCTTTATAGCTACAGATATTGTATTCTGTAAAGTCGTGTTTATTTTACTTTTATGAGTAATACGATGGAATATCACATAAACTATATAATTATATAAATAATATTACAATATTATAATATTTGAATGGAAACACAGTTAAAATAACACCGAGTGGCTTTTTTCTTTTTTAAACGTGAATAAAAATCGTTGACATCCATTTAAAAATTATGGCATTGCGTGTAGCCTAACATTTAACCGCAGTTAATATTATACTTATATATTTCACCTATATGTACTTAAATAATATACGTAATTATATCATCGACGTTTAATTATTTTATTTTAGTCGGATTGAAATTAGAAGAAGAAAACGACATTATATTATAGTGTAGTCGAACTTTTCTCGACGTTATTATTTGTTCGTCCGGCTACATTTATAACTTTTGAAAGTCTGTTCCAAATTCTGCAGTTACCGATTTGAAAATATTCACTCTACACACCTGATATTACGTTATTAATTATTGTGAACTCGCCTCGTCATATTAAACTGCCGCGGCACAGGTGTTATAACGGACGCTTGTTTAATAATATTATACTAACAGCAAAGTGAATATTATACAACATCGGACCTTAACACCGTTACAAATTGTTTTCCAGTCATATTACAGATGTACAGACGGACATATCGATTTATAGGGATCATTATCCGCGTAGCACCCGCTGTGTTACCTATAACACGTACAAATATATTATTATATTAAAATATATTGTTTTTGTCGTGGTTGTTGTTACTTGTTGTGGTGTATGCGACCGGGGGCGGAATATTCGTTGCACACTTGCAGCACTTCGTCTTCCCTTAGTCGTTACGAAGTGAAAGATATCAACGGTCGGACCCTCTCCCCCTCGTCCCGCACATCATACTGCTGTACTCTTGGACGCTGGACGTATATATATATATATATATCCGTATTCTTAGACGAAGACGATGATGACGATAATAATAATGGCTCGTTTTCTTTGTGTACAAATCGATTGCTCAGACTAAACATATATATATATATATATATAAATATAACGCATCCGACGGACAAGGGATGTATTATAGGTACCTATATATATATGGTTTAATTTCGCCAAAACTTTACGCTCGCCGTTCTTATTTTTCTCCCTTTTTTTTCCTTACTGTTATATGGACGTCGCCGTTCGTTTCCCGCGATATTGTACGCCCGCGCGCGTACACACACACACACACACACACACACACATATTATGTAGAGGTGTAATATGCCGTATATTATTGCACATGCCCGGTGGTATTGCTTATCACCTCGTCCGAGGAGAATTGCACTGTAACCAGCGCAGCTGTCATAGTTCCGGAAAAACGCACTAATTGCGTATATACTTCATATACTGCTAAACCGTTTTTGTTTCGCCGGGAAAAACGATACGCCGACCGACACGCATGCGTCGTAGTCTTTAAACATAAAGATAACAATATAATATACGTATACTTGTTGCACCGTGTACGTGCCATAAATCTTGTTTTAAAAGTACTTACGCGCTTTTTTTCTAAGAGCTAAATATTTAGGCATAATATTTCATCGGCGCAATTAGGATTCGAGTACCTCTATATATATATACTCACTGCTGTAACACTTGTAACTATGTGTGTACATATAGTAGGTACCATTGCCGCCCCCTCAATAAGATCACTCTAAATTATACTGTATGACATTCGTAATACAATCCTGAGTGATTCTTTTAGTACCTAGTAATACACTACATACTCAATATATATCGAAAAAGTAATAACGTCTTTAAAAATATTTTTTGTACATTGTTTGAAAACATAATAATACAATATATTTGAAAAAAAAAATTCACTATTATATAATATACTTTTAGTTAATCTTAATTTTTACTATACGTTACATTTTTCAACTTTTTTACTTTTTTGAATAACAATATACATTTTAATTTCATCTTCTGGTGCATAGTATTTTTAAGGAATTTTTATGTATGAAATAAAATTTTGCAGTTACATAGTTAATTAGTTGTGGCAGTTCTGTCTTATAATAATTTTAAAGTTTACACAAGCCTCGTATAGACAACTATTTTGTGGAACACTTCTATAATGTCACTTCACTTCATTTATATAAACTTTAAATGCTTATACGTTATTAGTTATATTCAAATTTAACACATCCATGAAAGTGATCCACTCAACATATACTATACAGCAGAGTAGTGCCCAATTGCTGCTGACCTTTTTATGTGTTTAAATTCTTAGAAAAATATTCTACTTTAAAATATGGAATTAAAAGTATATGTTGCGATTCGAAAAAATAAATTTAAACATTATAATGATAAAATAATATAATTACTTCAAATTAAGTAAAAAAATGTTCATGATTTCGAGTATTACTATTAAAATAATAACTCTGTAAATTATAAGTTTACCAAAACAACAACGAATCGTAAAATTGGCTTATTTATCTTGTTCGTGCACCCTCCAAAATATTCAATTTGATTATACTTTAATACAATTAATAATACTCGTGTGGACGTGTGGAGGTATCCAATAGTAGTGTTATATTATTTTAAAATGTGGTATCTATTATTTTTTCCAAGCCCAATATTACGATTCGTGGAATATAATATAATAGTATGCTTATAATTTATTTAATTTTGTTTCAGATAGGAAAACAATCGACGAGTGGAAATTAATTATTTGTGCTTACGACTTTATTACAGGTAATATATTTTTTTTACTATTGATGTTTGTATTATTATAGTATAAAATGCACTGGGGTTTCATATTTAACACAATATACTTTATTAATTATTTATACAGGGCTCATACGTTTGGTCATTCTATAGAATTCATAAATTGTTTTAAACTGCAAAACTGAAACATTAAATTATATAAATTCCTGGAACTTAAAATAAAAAAAAACACCGACCATTACCCCATTACCGCGAAATGTCTGCGATGATGCCCCAGCGTAATTTGAAGGTTTAAATATAATTTTTTTATGTTCGAACTTAAACCGTAATATGCGAAATATAGGTAATATAATATATATTATTATTATTATGTATTATTGATATAATATATTTTAATATCTATGGTAAAGCTAGGTTTTCCTTTTCATAGAAAATATTATAATTAATAGATCAATGCCATTTAATTTTTAATACGTTCAGTCACGATAACAATGTTGTTTAACTGGTCGTTTTACATTATTATGATATCAGTTGTTTTCAAAACATAGTCTATAATGTATATTATTATATTATTACTATATGGCTGGTGTTTGGCAAACGTGATAATATAATTTGGGGGTGCACGGAAGAGGAAACACCAAAGAACGGTCCGGATGAGTAATTTGAGTTGACAGAAAAAGTCATACAAAAGAATCACTCGACCTACAGCAGGCTACTGCCCCCCCCCCCCCCCC
>JACXSJ010002258.1:0-35498 GCA_014851325.1 Pentalonia nigronervosa | reverse complement strand
AAATATGGAATTATTTGAGAGGGCTAAACATGTTGTCAAAATTCTAACTTTGGGAACTCATAAAAAATTATAGCTCCATTTTTTTTAAAAAAATTACACTAATAAACACTATTATGAGATATCTATTAAATTCAATTTTCAAGTTTTTTAATAGAGCGAATTTTTATTTTTATCGAAATTGTTAAAAAAAAACCAATAAATTAAAAAAAATCTTATGCTTATAAATACCTTAAAAAGATTCAAAATGTTTCAAATAATAGAATAATATATGGTTTTTAAAAAATGGTAGTATAAACATTTGGTGAAAATTTCATGTATCTAAAGTTATTTTTTTTTTAGAGTTACACCAAAAAAACAAAAATGATTTTTGGAAAAGTTCCCGTTTTTCCCTAATTTTTATTTTTCTTGATACTTTTAAAAAGTACTTGGATTGTTTAATTTTTACCTCTTAAAAGTACCAACAAGATTCATTTTCTCACCAGTAAAGATACTAAGTTGAAAATCGCGTGTCGTGTGTAGTTTATTATATTTACAAATATAATTCAAATTCATATTATATAATGTATATAATCGTAACATCGCATCCGTCCAAGATTACGGAACGCAAGGTTATATTATATCACTAAAATTAATTCTAATTTTGTGTCTAAAAAAGTAATGTCACTGCAAATGGTGTAGGTGCCGAGATGGTGCGCCGAGTTACATAATTATGTCATCGCAATATGTAGATTGTTGTCTCATCGCAAAACCAACCGATTATCTGTAACAATAATACTATATGATATTATAATATATATATATATATTTAGTAAATTGTTGAATAACAATAACACAGACCCGAACAGCTTATAATTTATATGATAATGTTGTACAGCATATTATATTATTATTATAACGGTGTGCGAACTATGTCGACGACAGCTGCAGTTACACGGTCGCTGTACAGTTCTTTCAGGCTTACCCCAGAAGGACGGCGAACGGCGAAAAAATTGTGCAGATTTGGGCGGGAGGTTGTCTTGCAAAATATCATGTCGAAACCAACGTGCCGGGTTTATACTTATACCGGGTACACAAGTACGACACGGCCAGCCATGCGACCGAGTACACGTGACGTATACGGTAAAACATCTTGCCGGTCGCTGGACCCACCGAACTGAATACACGGAACGCGCGATGTGTGTAGATTCCAATACAAAAAGTGTCTCACCGGTAGAGACCGCCGCGCCGATAGGGATCTATCAATGTTCTTCTCCGTGATTTTTCACGTATAACATTTTTTTTTTTTTTTTTTTTTTTACTAAGTTAATCTTCCGCCGAAAATCAGCGACATCACAGAATTATTCGGCAATAATATATATGCCGGCGGTATCCACGGTTGTATATCTACGACCATGGTGGTGGTGTATTGACTTTTTTGTGATAAAATACACTATCGCATATCACGCAGATAAGTTTTAATATTTACTCCACGACAAGACTCGAAATAACAACCTACAACCACTGTGGCGGGACTTGTTTTTAGACCCAAAGCGCGTTCCATATATTCAGTTCAGTGGCGGCACCGCATTGCGACGTCGGAAGTTTGAACTGCACGCGTGCGTGTCCAGGCACCTGCACCGAAACGTCTCTCGAGTATTATATAATACCCGTTTGTGATAAAACAATATTAATATTTGATAATCATACACGTTCCTCGAGAAAACTCTGAGACTTCGGACAAAATGTTTATCGAGAGACTCCAGAGGATAATAATATTTTATTATGAGTACGATAATGCGCTGCAGTGTCGCTGTATAATAACACGGTAGGTACATCTTTGCGGGTTCATAAACGTTGAAATGAGTGTCGGTGGTGACCTCTTTCCGCCGAACAAATTCGGATATTATACGTTGCTGTACAGCACTGCATTAATTTTTTTAATTAAAAACAACTAGCATATAAACAAACTAGATTTTTACTGTTGAATGTACTGCAGTGTCCCGTACATTATGTATGTGGTATACCTACCAATGACATTTAACGAAAACTGCAAAATTCATTTATCCCTGTCTATTGATTTTTTAACTGTAGGTAATACGTTTGTTACCTATTAGGATTTTAAAATAATAGCGTGAAAAATACCTGTACATAATAACAATTAGGTAATTAGAGTATTAATGATATTCCGTAATACCAGATAACTATAACAATTAGTTCTTTTCACTTTTTTGCATCACATCACTGAATTCCAATACATGGAACGCGTATTGTGCATAGATTCTGATACAAAAAGTGTCCCACACCTATAGAGACCCCTATTTTGAGTCTTTTAATGTTTATCTCTACGATTTTTTATGGATAGAATTATTTTATTAGCCGATCTTCCACTATAAATCAGTAATATACTGATATCACAGAATTATTCTGTGATATGCCGGTAGTATCCAGTACATTACTATCCACGGTTATATATCTAAAATCTTAGATTATATGCTATGGATAGAGCCATGACAATATAAACGTGTACTACGTGTTTGAAGACATCATTATCGACAAACCACTAAGGGAAAAGCTTATATTGCGCATGTGCGTCAGTATTTGTCGCATATTTAACGAATATTTTTTTACAATACTAACAGAACGAACAAAATCTATGATCATTTACTGAACATTCAACTTCTTTAATCTGGCGACATTGGTATAAATTGCACGCATGCGCATTTATTCCAATTTCTCTAAGTATGTTAAATTCAAATATTTCGACAGTGGCTCTAGTTATTGTATATGATCTAAGTCTAAAACCATAGCGGTATCTTGAATTTTTATGATAACAAACATCGCATATTACGTAATTAAGTTTTATTATTTATTTCATGGCAAGATTCAAAATAGCAGCCTATTGGAGTGGGACATGGTTTAGACTCAAAATGCTCATTCCATATATTTCGTTTGGTACTTGTCGTGCTTTTTCGTTTTTAAGTTACACCATAAAAAAACAGATTTTACGTAAAACTTCCCGTTTTTCCTTACAATTTTTTTTTTTTTTTTATGTTATTCCCAATTATTTTGAAAAATGCTGGGAATTTTCTATTTTGACTTTTCAAAAGTACCAATTAAATCAAATTCGCTATTAAAAACTACCCTCAAAGTTGAAGATCGAAGCATTTTTTTTTACTATATAGGATTCAGTTTTTTAGAATGTTGTATAAAATATGTATTTTTAATCACCGGCCGCGCGTTATAAAATCTAACTAATGAAAATAAAAAATAACTCAATCATATAACTATACGAGTACTTACGTATATTTTAATTTATATTCTTTATGTATGTATACGTATTTATGTAATATAACGATTCCTAGTTGATTTTCTGCTTATTTTACTTGTACTGTAAAAAGGAATTAAGTATACCCATTATTATTTAATGTTGAGGGCGGGTACAGACTACAAATTGTGCAGGTTGACTCCCCGAACGAAATGAGAAATTATAATTGATTAATATGATCGATGATGCTGTTAAATAATATTTGAATACTTATATTAAAATAATATATAAATGTATACTAGGCTATAATAGATCATATAATATTGTCCGAGCCCTGAGTTCCGTCTACCTATGTATATACGCCGCACGATAATATGGAAGCAAACGCATTATATTTACACCTATTGCTACAGCCACCAGTCCCACCACAGATCAACCTCTATGGCTCTATCATGGATCCTATTTGAGTTTGACGAGCTGGTCAATGAGTAATGAGTCTGAGGTTCATGTAAATGACACGTGCTTTGAACTGCGCTAATGGCAGATAAATAGATAATATTATACGGTTCATTCAAACTACATAATATTGTATTTTATCCTAAAATAATTCGAATATAACCCGAAATTTACAATAACAAATGCGTTTTAGACCCATAGCCTGCAGCACGATTATCGATTACAGAAATAGTTATTAGGTTAGGTAAGGTACTAGATATTAGTTTAGATATTACTTCATATTATAATTAAATATATCAGCGGTTTCTAAACTTTTTTAGCCACGGAGCCTTTTTTTGAAAAGTTGTTTCTCGTGGAGCCCCTAGAAATATTTAATGTTAAGTTTTATTTGCATGTGTTCTTTAAAACATATTACACACGATATTTATGGTGAAACGAACGGATCCCTCGAGAAACAATTGTGGAGCACAGTTTGGAAACCGCTGAAATATATTATAATAATGCCTTAACCACAGTCATATATTTTTCGTCATAAGTCATGCCACACTCCTGCGCTAGCTGGTTAGTACATATTATAAAATCTCATTATCGAATAGTCTTACAATTGATTTTATAATAATAATAATAAATAAATAGGTAAATAAAAAATACATAAATTACTAACAAATAATAACTACTAAATAATTACTTTGTTACTAACATATTATATTGCGCTTCTTAAATTATTTTAAGTTAGTATTATAATTTGTTTAAAATGTTCGTTGTGATGATGATTTGACATAATAATCATAATATTATAATAATATAATATATTAATCAGTGATAATTTGGGCGTTATACCCGACTAATTGTAATTAACGTACATTTGATGACCTAATAAAAATAAAATGTTAAAATGTTTGATGCATTGATATAATTATATGAGGTTTTACGTGGTTCTGATAAAAAAAATCGTTTTTTTATAATATGTATACAAATATTTGTAAT
Organism: Pentalonia nigronervosa; assembly: GCA_014851325.1. Lineage (NCBI taxonomy): Eukaryota > Metazoa > Arthropoda > Insecta > Hemiptera > Aphididae > Pentalonia > Pentalonia nigronervosa. The sequence continues at coordinate 30,811 of JACXSJ010002258.1, read as the reverse complement.
CTAATATATTAGTCGTATAATCTTATTGTTTTTGTTCAAAAGACAAACATAAAAACACATTATTTTCAACTAATTATTTTGAGATATACAAATATCTATTATTGTGGTATAAAATGTGTTTTATGTTTTATTTTATTTAATCTTTAAATTAGTGTCGAAGGGGGTCACGAGCCCCTATCTCCCCTCATACATACAACCATCTTTGAGTTTATAGCTTTATAGTTTGTAATACTTTAAAGTTTAAAACTATTCCATGGTTACATTATATATTCAGGAGGTAGGTAATCACTGTTCCGCTTTATTTATATTATAAATTAGCGTTATTAATATTGTTAATAGAACCTAAATACAAAATACTTACCTGCTATATTTTATAGTACTTAATAGTGTACTTAGCATAATGTAGGTACAACCAGTGAAACACCCAAGGATTTTCAACGGGAGCTTCTCTATTGAGATTTAGGGGAGGATGTTAGAAGTTAAATATTACCTAGATAGTCATAAATAATAATACATTTTAATGAATTGTGAGGATATCTTATAATGTGTACTCTGTGTAGTTAATACTTACGACTTACCTAATGTTTATTACAAATAGTATATTACAATAGTATATAGTAGGCACTAGGTAGTAATTAATAAGTTATCACAATTCAAATAACTAATAAGTAGGTCAGCCAAAACCAAAATGATGATGGGGAAAAATCCTATCATATAACTTCTTTTACACTGTTCATGCCACTGGGCACATATATATCTACCTAATATTTTTTAATATACTTAATGTATAAATAGGTATGGCTAAGTAGCTAAGCCTTAAGACACATTAATCATTTTAAGAATTGGTATTGCTTACCATATTTGTTAAATTAAATATAATACTATAAATAAGTACTATAATAGCCATATTATGAATGAATTAAAATTTACGATACATATAGTAAAACTATTAATTATAGAATAGACTATTCTATAATAAATGGTACTAATCGTCTACACTACCTACTAATTTTATAATAGATACGTCATTACTATCTACTATAATTGTTAATAATTCCCGAACATAAAAAAGTTATAATAACTAGCTCTAGAAATCAAATAATTATAGCTAATGGATTTTGCTGCCGAGCTGTTAAAAATATTTTAATTTTAATTTTTACGATAAAAAAAAGCTAAAATTTTATAAATACACGGGTTTTTTAAATTTGCTCGATTTCCGCGAGCGTTGCCAACGGCGCTGTGGCTTAGTTGATTAAAGCGCCTGTCTAGTAAACATGAAATCGAGAGTTCAAATCTCTCTAGAGCCTTGTTGAAATCACGATGATTTAACAACATTTTTTTTGCATTTTTTCTAATTTTGTTTTCTCTACTTAATCTTATAATGTTTTGTTTCTACGTTGCAAAAATAAATTAAAACGCATAAAAAAATGCACACGTCCATATGATTATCATACATTAAATATCCGAGAGTAAAATTATATATTATTCTAAAACTAATGTATAATTTATTAAATTATAATACACATGTTAAGAGTAGGTACCTACTCCCATCTAACAATATCTGCATCAGATTTTAATATTATTTTTCCTATAAAATATACTGCTTTAAATTAATTAAAAGCGTACTGCTTAATATTTTTCTATATTAATTATTATATAGGTTCAACATTAAAAAAAATATATTTTTGAATACATATTATAATATTTTGACTTTTAAGCATACTTTAGTTTAAAATTTTATTTAGAAATGTCTTATTTATTAGTTATTATAATAATTAAAAGTAGTATTTTATTATAAAATTAACATTAAAATCTGCTATAGATATATAAGTTTTAAGTGTAGGTATCTTGTCACGACGTCATTGAGTATATGTTACTGATTAGTGTAATGGTCATTACTGTGTTCAATTTAAATCCAATGATAAATCATTGCATATATCAATTTTAATTCTATTTCCAAATATTTTATAGTTTGTTTATATTATTATTAGTAATTGTTTTTAATTACATGTATATTGAACTAATTTTTTCTAAAATCATCGCTGATATATAATCATATACTTAATATTTTTTGTAATATACTATAGTATGTATATTGAGTCATGTATTATTATTGTTATTATTTTCTAATTACCTATAATTAGAAGTTAATACTGATGTACCATAGAACATAGACTAATGTCAATAGGTTAAATTTCATGGTATACATAAAAAGTAAGTACCTATACCTAAAGTTAATAATTTATTTTGAAAAACAACAAAATAACTGGAATTATTGAAGGAAAGATTGTTTTTTTTTTTTTAAATATCAAAATTTGTCAAATTTTAAACCTCAATAAATGCGGTGCAGCACCAATAAATGTCTGTTGAAAAAACTGTGCTTATATATTTTTTAATTCTAGTAAGAAAAACTTTTGATGAATCTTGTATTCGATTTTTTTAATCTATATATATAGGCGTAACTTTTCTGCACGAAATGTATTAATCGAAGACAAAATATAGATACACACCCACCCTATACGTAATTATATTACATGACACGTGAATCATGATAATTATTACACTGATATTATATAAATTGTAATTATTATACTTAATAAATTGCTCTGTTCAGAATTTAAAGGCAGAATAGAGTCAAAAATAAATAAATATTTATTGATATAACAACGATAAGTTAATATTTACTTATATAATAGTAATATTTGAGTTATCAGTCGGGTTTTTCGTCGCCACTCATCCGGGTTGCTATTGTAACTATCCAAACATACCTACGGCAATATTAGTGTGGTGACGCTGTGGCTTATATTTGGCTAACTGCCTATGGCCTATATATATAGTAATCAGGAGATCGAGGAGTTCGAATCCCTCCCGGTACCTTTTGGACAATAACACATAATATAATATGTTCGTCAAGTTTATTTTGTCTAAACCATTGTTTAGTTCATCAAATCTAATTATTATAACATTTATAACTATAAAATAATTGATTGGATTTTTTAACTGTTTCGAGTTAATTTGTGCATTAATTAATAGACCATAATCGAATCATGATTATGTCAACAATTATAAAATACTTATACAATGGTTAAAAAAAATATACATACCTTTAATTGTATTATTTTGTAGGTAGGTACCTACTTTATTACTGTTAACATGATCATATGATTCTATTGAATAATGAATATTAGAAATTGTCTAAATTAACTTACAAATTTCGTTGTTTTAGATTCTTAGTGGACTGATGAATGTAGGTATTGTGAAATAATGTGCTTTTATTTATGTGTTTATCACTTTATGAGCTGTAAAAACAATGTCCAAGTTACGTCTTTTAAGAGTCAAAAGAAAAAAATGTTGAATACTTTTCTTAACAATTTGGGAAAAACAAATATAAATTAAGGAAAAACACGATTTTTTTGCAAAACCAGTTTTCAACAAAATCGATTTTGATATTTTGTTATAATTGAAAAACAAATAACAAAAAATGCTTATAATTTTCACTAAATTTTTAAATTAGCATTTTCCGTACATGTTAAGATTTTGGCACTTTTTAATTGTTTTTAATGTAAAGAGTACATTAATCGCGTATACTTAGCATTGTATTACAATATTTTATTATACCCAATGACGCTTTAAAAATATTGACATCAATATTAAGCCGTCGCCTATAACTGTATACCGTAAGAGGCTTTAAAATTGAAATACGTGTAATATAAATAATGATAAAATATAGTATTACCTACCTAGTAATAGTGGTACCTGTATTAACATTTGGCTGGTCAGATTCTGTTCAGAACCGTTTTTTTTTTTTTTTTTGTATGCAATGGATTTATCATGGAATTCATATTATAACCTACTTTATCAACTCAACGACGAAATACATTTAACTCTTACAACTATAATGTTATCATTGTTGTACTATATTGCACGTTGTACGGCAGAGCGGTAATCTACTTGCTCACTTTTTATTGTGGATTTTTTATCACGTCAGTACACCGGCGCCGTGGCTTAGTTGGTTAAAGCGCCTGTCTAGTAAACAGGAGATCGGGAGTTCGAATCTCCCCGGAGCCTTTTGCAATATTTATAAGGAATTTTTTTTTTGTATTTTTATTACACGAAAAATAACAGCAGTTCTAATAAATATACATTTTTTTTCTCAAATCCCTACCGTTTCTTTTTTTTTTCCGTCTGTCAATATAATATGTATATAACTGTTGTATATGATCAGTGGCGCATTTATGGAAGTTCTGCACGGGGACCAATATATTATTATTATTTCCGAAAGAGTATAATTTTATATTTTTATGGGCCCGCAATCGTATGTCGCTTTATCGAATACGATGACGGCTATAATAATATATTAGCATATATTATCATAAATTCATACTTATTGACGTACCACAAAACTACCTAATAATATATTTTACACATAATATTTTTAATGCGTGCAATATTTATTATAAAATGTATTTCTGATTTTGATGTATTTTAATACCTAACAGCTATTCCGATAAAATTAAAAATTATAGTAAAATTAAAGTCAAAAATATTGCAATAAACGAAATAATTATTTAAACAATAAATATCAATTTTATAAGAAAATAGCAGATTTATTATTTTTATTATTTTTTTTTTATATATGATAATAATGCCATAACGTGTACACGGAACGAACATAACGATATTATCATTATTACTTATTCTCAGTCTTGAGAAAGTATTATGTTACTAAATACTAGTATTCGCATTAAAAAGTATTAAGAATACTTAAAAAAAAAAAATTATATAAAAATGTAATTTATTAATAACATTATTTTTATTGATAATCAAGTTTTTGTGAACAATAATTAATAAAGTGGGCTTTATGGTATTTAAAAGTATTTATAAGTATTTATATTTTGTTAAAAATACTTTTAAAACGTATTCAAAATACTTAAAAAATACTTAGAAAAGATCGTGTTTGGGATACCATAAAAATAATTAAAAAAGTATTTAAATACAAGTGTCCAAATACTTGTACTCGAATACTTTACAAGACTGCGACTATTCCGATATTAATAATCGTCTTCTTATCAGAAAACAAATTATATTTTAACTACATAACATGGAAATATTCAAATACATATAATCTAACATTGAACATCATATGGGTACAATGATTATATGTTATTATAATAAACGTGGTTCAATGTCACAATAATATTACGGTGTCGTGGCAATGTGATATTTTATTGTTATAATACGAGTGGTGAACAATCGATAAACATTTCCAGACGTAAACGATTTTCGCGCGAGACAAAACATAGTAGTACAACTACAGATGTGGTATAATATATTTTATTTACGTGGTTATTATTTCAGTTAGATGACGGCCGATAATAATAATAATAATTACACTTATATTATTATATTAAATATCCACCAAACCGCGCCCTATGCGGCTCTCCGGGAGTTCATCAGTAGTCAGTTCGCGGGTGAACGAAAACACGCGATGGCGAGGGATAGTCACGGCCGAGACGGGCGTGTTAAACAACTTGAGGATTTTCGATAATCGCGGTAATCGTAGTGACTTGATAAAGTGTATGACGTACTATATAATATATAGGTACGACGAAGCCAACAAACGTGTTAAAACGCGAGGCGAGTATAAAAATATTATTATTAAGATAAGCAGCTCTAAATATATGATGATACCTATTTGAATAATAATTGAATAATACGGCATGATACGCAAAAGTTTTAAGAATTTTATGAAGTTATAAACCCAGAAAATGTAAAACAATTATTCTCGGACGGTAATACTAGTGTGTCGTAAAATGCACATTAAATTATTACTGTATGAACCACTCGACAATGCATTTTTAAGACATCATATTTGCAAAATACTTATATTTTACTTTTGAGAAAAAATATATTAGATATTTAAATATTATGGCTGTAAATAAAAGAGAACAAAAAAAAAAAATGTATTACATCGTCGTTTTCATTGAGCTTATAGAAGACATTAAATTAAGATAACTACGGACTATTATTTAATTTAATTTTTCGTTACGTAATGTAAAATAATTAATTCGGCAGTAATAAAAAAATGTAATACTTTTAATTTTTAATGGTTTTAGATATTTGTAAACTACCTAACCTAATAACCTAACCCACCTTTTACAATTATGTGAAATGAAAGTTTGTTATTTTTAAAATAAGAAAAAACCGTTTAAAAATATGTAGGCATAGGTACTTTATAGAAAAACCTAGGTTTTATTAAAATTAATATTTTATGGATTTATTTATAATTGTAACTACCTATTACGATTTACGATACAATCGTTCACTAAATGTTAGTTGTTTAATAAACAGGTAATTTGAAATCAATTGCGTTTTATTCAGTCTCCTCTATAGTTTAAAATATAGGTACCTAGCAGAATGTAGACAGTTGCATTCTTTTAGTAAAATGTTATTGACAGCGTTTATACCCAGAGTACGGTTACGACCTACACTTCTACCCGCTAAAGTACTTAATATTGCATTTTATCATTCGTTTGAATTTTTTCTCTGCCTTTTCATGTAGCCCTCTTTGAGTTCACTTATTGGTTTTATTTGTACGGGAACACTCGAAACACATTTTTAGAAACCAGAGTACAATAATATTGAATAGAGAACGATTATTTCTGGGATATTTTTCTCTCGCTCAACAACCTGTAGAACCCCGCAGCACTCTCGAAAGAACCATGGCATATTTATTATATATTTTTATATTACTTATATAGCAATACCACCTGAAAAAAATATTTTAAGTTAAAATGCATAATAGGATCACGAGGACGGTGTTCTATATATAATATATATTTACGATTTCAGCGCAGTACATCACGCGCGACAGCTTATTTATTATTGGATGGCTGGCTGGTCTACGCATCGTGGTCTCCCCCGTGTCGACTATATTCGAGACGGATGCTATACCTCCCTTGCCGTGGAAAAAAAATCCGATGGCAATTTCAAATCTGAATTGGTAATGTTATACAGCCGGGGAACGAAGGAATACGAAACGGACATGACGTACGCTCTTTGAAAGACCGCGCGTTATAAATTGAAGACGAAAAGGCAAATACACCGAATTTATTGTCGGTAGTCGTCTGTGTAAACGTAATATGAAATCTCCGGTCCCATGGCCTTTGATGCTAAAAACATAATATATTATATATATATATATATACCTCCTATCCAATGCAAGGAAAAAACCGAAAATCTCGTTTGACGACCCGTGGTATAATCGTGGCCATATTATTTCAATGTTTTATAATGATATGCTTATTACATACTGAGGTATATAATATTATAATATTATAATTTAATAGGCTATTAGGACTTAGGGTATACAATAATACATAAATAAATAATAATATTTTATAGGTAGTTGATATAAATATTTTTGAAACGATGAGTAATAATCATTTTAGTTAACTCATTTTAACGTGTTACGGAATGATTGCATTCTTACACGTAGGTACCTACTTAACATTTGATTTGTACAGTTTTATGTAGTATCGTTTTCAGTTTTTATTGTATATGTACTTAGATATTTTCAAAACACTCAAGTATTATTGAAAATATACTAAGTGAATGATAAATAGCATTACAACTACTGCACAAAATTATAACGATTACAAGTAAATACGAATGCAGTATGAAATAATATATATTATATTTTATTGATTTAACTGTGGCGAATAACACGCATGATTAACCATATTTATCATATAATCTATAAAAATCTCACGATCACATATAATATTATGACTCGTATAATAAGGGGCGAATAGCATAATATCATAATAATATAATATAATATCGTGTCTCTAATTTCGTACGATAATAAAATTAATTTATACGTCAATTGGCCTAACGACACAAAGAATTGGCTTAGGTTATACCGAGACGGGTGCGTATATGTACAATGGCCCAAAGAAAGGTCTGCGGGTGTGCATGTACATTGTATACATATCGTTAACAAAATCAACAATGTCTTCTATTTTATTTTTTTCGATCCCCTCGTTCATTCCTTTACACAACGTGTAGATTGCAAAACACACCGTATATAATATACACTTTGGCCCTTGGGAAATCGTCCCCAAGGCTAGGCACTTGTTTCCACAGTACAATATAATATTGTATATATATAAAAAAAAAAAATGGAAAATGTCGTTACGATATTTTTGGTTAATTCGGTCAATATAGTTCGTTCGTTATAATTGATCCGATTAGTTGTATTCTTAAACGGAAAAATAAATAGATAAATGGCGATGTAGGCAGATTTGTCGATTTGATTTATAAAAATATTATGATAGTAGTTAAGGTTTAGCTACGTCATGCACGGTACCCATGTACATAACACGTCTACTACTTAAATCCGTGTATCAAATATTAGATAAATGACACTCGCGGCCAAAACAGGGCCGTTCTCCGACAAATGATAATAATTAATTTTTTCTCCAACATTCAGATTAACCAACCGTAAAAACGAAATATCTTAGAACTTTTTAGTTCTTTAAAATCTCGGTTAAAGCACACTTATAGATACAGTCTATAACATTGCGTCCACGTTAACTGCTAAGTACAACAGTTTGTTTTAAAAATAATGTATTTTCCAAATAAATTATTAATTACATTTTATTAAACGGTAACTTCTAATTTAAGAGTTACTCCCTAACGCTGCAACGTAATAAGTAATAACCACGTGAAGTCTATGTGATTAGTTTTTGCACTGAGAATAAACAATTTTAAAACATGTAAAATATTTAATTTTTTAGATTAATTAAGTAACGATTGTTGTTAAACTGTAGTAATTTTGGTACAAAATTTTCCCAATATCAATTTAAAAATAAAATATGCTAGTATTGGAGAATATTTGAGGTTACATCATATTATAAAATGTATGTTTGTCGGAAAATGTATCCCATCTCGCACCTCACAAAAACTATACTATGTTTAGCAAAAAAACAAGCCGCGGACCGACAAAAATCAGTTTTTCTGCGATACCCTACCATAGAGGAACCTGGTTTGATGGCAGGGTGACGCGAAAAAATGTGCAGAATTGGCGTGTTCTTTCGCTGAACAGAGTATAAATAGTTGCCTGTTAGCACGGCGGTTTTGTATACGAATTGACAAAGTCGTTTTTTATAATATATGATTTTAGTCGTTTAGTATTTAAAAACACAAGTTGATTAGAAACAATTAATGACCATCATTTGCTATGTAATTAGATACGATGATTAAAATAATTATTTATTATAAAAAGGGGCTAACATATGCAACTTTTATACACAATATTGGATAGACAACCTGTAGGTTTTTTAGGGGCTATGTCAGCGATTCTTATCATTGAGTGTTGCGTATTGTTATATTTTAAAATATTTGCACAGAATAATAATTATTTTGTGGTATTTGTCCGTATGTACTGAAGACTTATTAATTATTACCGTGATTATTAATAGTATAAAAACACGTATTAAATTAAAATTGAAACGCGGTTTAGTTTAACACTTTGAATTCAGAATTTTTCTCGAGAAAATAATGTATTCACATAAATTTATTTATTTCTATAACAAAGTAATACCTATAATTCTAAGTTCCATATTATATTATGAAGGTGCGTGTTATGATTATACCTTCTTGAACTAGTAATCACTTTTATGTACGTTTTATAGTAAATTGCATGCAACTTCTTATGTCGCAATCCATAACAATAAAATTACCACACTAATATTATAATTGGCTTGAAAAAAAAGGTTTTCAACTTTAATTGAACCTTTTTCAATGAAAATGATTGTGACACGATAGAAAATGAAAATATGACTTCATATAGAAATAATATGATTTGTTTCGATCCGATGTGTTTATTTAATTCAGTTTAGAGGGATTTATTTTCGCATATATTTCGTTTACAGATTTTCTCTGACACTCTATGCATGTAAAAAAAAAAGTTATAATAATAAATGCGTTCTCTCCTCCTATATAAACAATGAAATACTGAACAGTAAAATACTCACAGTGATGCAAAAGCGTATGAAATGCGTTTTCCAATCCAATCGACAGCTCGTCATTCCAATATTTATTTGATAAACACTACCGGAAATGCCAACAAAAAGCACTCGAATATGAAACCATAAATAAAAGTTTTTAGCGTCGCTAAAAGAGAAATATTCTCTGACGTTCTATTAGTAATAATACATATTTGGTTTTTAAATAATTTCAGTTTATGTTAGGTAATAATATTAAAGAAGATATTTGAAAAAAAAAATCAATTAAGTAGGTTATTTATTTTTTATGCTTAAAAATATATATTTTATTAGTAATTAGCGAAAACTATATACCTATTTGTTTGTTAACACTTTTGGTGGCTAACAGAGTTCTCACTTGCTTTTCTAATTTTTTTTTTTATTTAAATAAATAATTTTAGTGTCAAACGCAAACACCCGAATATCGTAAATCGAAAAGCGTTATACATTTATACTATATTTGTTTTATTCGTCATAGAGTATATATAAAAAAAAAAAAGAACTAGAAATATATGTAACTCTATCAATATTTTGGTTATTAAAATATTCTTTATTTGACATCATAATATGTTTATTTTTATTCATATTTCAAATCATTAAAATTTATGTGAGTGCATTTGGGCATAGGTATTATGCAAAAATCTACACTTCATTTTATATTAAATTATATTTATATCAAATGAAAATGTTTAATAATATTTTCAATTTTATGCATTCCGTGTCTGTAGTTGAGTATGTTTTTATCTTGATCTATAATAATATATATTTGAAATATTATTATGATCGGTTTTGTTACATTAATACTTGTGCAATGTGTTAACGAATATAATAGTAATGTTATGTAGTAATGTAAAATGTGACGACAATTAACAATATCACGCTCACATAATAATTTGAATAAAATAAAATAACTTTAAATATTAAAAAGAACCATAATTTTATAAAACAAGACGTACGCTCCTACCGTATCGTGTTTTTTTGGATAATTATATTCAATTTTTGGCGTTTTCGTTTATTCTCACTGATCAAATAGTCAACGGTAATAATATTGTGTTTTGTATAAAGCAAACAGTTGTCGGCAGAATAATAACAATTCGGAGGGAATACAATTTAACAATTTTAACGAGTCGTGCAAGACCACGTGCGCATAAATCACTGATGCACCACCGTTTATGCCCACGGCACATTTTCCATTTCCATCCCGCTGTGGCAAGAATCGCTGTAATACGTACTGTTAATTGCTCACCTCCATACCCCCGAATCAAAGATTTAATCTTACCCGTGTTATAATATTCGCAAGTTTATTTAGTATGGCATGATCGTATACACTGATTCATTGGAATTTTTTTATCATTATTTTATTTCTTTTTGATTAAAGTGAACGTGAATATTAATTTTCGTTATTTATTACGTATTTTTTTTTTTTAACTAATAGTTTGTGCTATGTAGGTGTTTGTTTTATTTTGAATGCATATTAAATATTGTATATTATATAATATTACTCTGTACAGAAGATGTGCACCTACCATATGTTTTGTAACTACATAATAATTGGAAGCATTTTTAATTTTTTTATAAATGATAATTTATATTATTCGTTATAAACTTATAACAGTCAACAGTCTTATAAAATAAAAGCATTTTAAAATTATCTTTACATTTATACTAAATTCTATGATAACAATATAACTACGTATACTAACTATTTATACTACCTAACAGTTTACTTATCTAATATTATTTTAATATATTTTTTATCTATTATTTTTGTATTATACAATCGATTAATTCAATATATGTACTGTCATTGCCATCTGTAATTGGAATAAAATTTCGGTAATAAAAAAACATTATTTTATATATTAATAAGTATTCCGTAGACTTTTTTAACAAAACATAACTGTACCAAACCGATAATTTTTAGCCAAATTTTATTTAAAACATTCTTACCATAATGCTATATAATATAAATCTTATTACACCTACACAATACATATATTAATAATACGATATTTGTAGAATGATAGGTATCTAAATATTATATACAAATTGATAAAAATGACTAAAAAACTATGTGCTGCAGCAAGTATCAGTCTGGCTAATAATTATTTTATTTTTAATTTATTACTTTAAAATTATTTGTTATTATATTTATTAAAAACAATTATAATCCACAATGTTTTACATATTTTTTTTTACAACTGTACACATAAAATAGAAAAAAATATGTAAATACCTTATTTTAAAAATAAAATTCAATTATCATATACCTAAATAACATTAATTGAATTAATTATCTATTATTATTTATCGTTGTTGTTTTATAATTCATTGCTGGAAGATCCCAACATATCAATAATTCAATTTTTGTTTGTAAATTGAATGATGTCGTCTTCAACAAATAGGCAAATTAAAAGATTCAGATATTTTCGTAAAAACACTCAATCATACGCTTTAACTCGTAGGCACGGAACTATATGAACGTATTTGAATGTTATGCATAATTTATTAAATAAACTGAGTCTTATTATTAGTTCAAAAAAAGTTTGAAATTTTCTAGTCACGAGACTCGTAAGTGATTCAAGTTTAATATATTTTCCCATAATCTTATTTGGCCGTGTGCCTCTAATATTGAAAAATATCCTAAGGCCTCCGGTAACCGTCGGATAGCTGGGTGGGCCAGACTGACACTGGCTGCAGTTATGTTCATACCTATATGCTTAGAAAATATAGTTTACGTATAATATGCATTGAGGTATCAACCAATATTACAATGGTATATTTTATAGATAAACTACATTATGAAAACGAAACATTTGAACCCAAGAGTTTTCGTTTGTTTTAGGGACACGTAGAAATCCCCGAAGTATTCCTGTTATATATATATATACGTACCTACATATCACATTGGGATTTGCTAACCTCTTTCCTTCTAAACATTTAGTTATCTTTTTTAGACCTTTGCTTTAGGTGAGTAATCCACCGTTTTACAATCACCGGAAAACAAAAGCATTCTCTCTCTCTCTCTCTTTCATCATTTATACTCAGTTTCCTCGCAAGGTCCCAAAGGTCTTTTCCTAGGTAACCGAATTCGTTTCCTATACAGCTCGGGAGCTACTGGTATTAACGGCCTTTAAAGTGCGCCAGTGTCCCATGGCTTATTTCATTAGTGTATTTACCTTGTTTTCTCCTCTGTCTCTCACTCTCCCTCTGTCTCTGTCTCTCTCCTTCTCTCATTTTCTGCGTGTAACCTCTTTCGCCGACGAACAAAACGTAGTGCCGTGTTGGTAGGGTTCGGCAATCGGATTATCGTGTTCTTCTCGTTTTGTCTTCCGCGCGTCACTTGACAGTCGACCTATCTTATCTGTTTACTCTCCCCTGCACTTTCCAACGAAAAATAGGGTAATTATAAACGTTGACGTAGGTTCTCGGGTTGGATTACGCGCACTTAAAACATTTGGAGAAACTCGTCAAGAAAACTTGACAAAATGTAATAAACTTAACCAGTATAGTTTAGGTTGGAACATATTATTGTTGTATTTATCTTTGCTCTTATCACGTAATTTGTGCAATATTCACAAGCTTAAAACTTTTAAAATTATAAAAGAGAGCTTCAACATTTGAATGCAAAAGTTCATCGAAGGAAAAAAATAAGGTTTTATAGTTGATAAATGATTTATTTTTGTAGATTGGAATATTTTTATTTACTTTAATAGTTCATATTAAAACTAAACAGTGTAATTAAATCTAATCAAAATTTCTCACTAAAAATATTGCAATACTTTACATATCATAGAAGCATAATGTATAAACAACTATTATTAATCCATATGTTTGCAAATTTTATATTCGAAACAGTATTTATTTGAATGTTGAAATACTTCAAATTTTGATATTCCGTTGTTTAGCATGTTAACCTAAAAGTTTCAAACAATAAAATCAATAATGTTTAAACACAATATATATTTAATTTATGCACCTAACGAAGTCTTTTAATTTTTATTGTAATTAATAAAAGTACCGACATTAAATTTGATAGATCCATTTAGTATGGAATATGCTTTTACTGGTCTAAATGGAAAAACCTCCGTAACTTAATGAGTCTTTGTTGTATTACTGTGTAGCTCGTTATATTCTTAGTCCTATCTGTTATTATTATTTTGTTTTACCTTTAATGAAATTTAAGTATAAGTTTTAATTTTTCTAAACGTACTCTGAAAACTATTTTATAATTTTTAATTCTGTTTTGAAAGGGAAACAATAACATAATAATATAATATATATTAAATATTGTAGATTTCCGGTGAACATTGGGTAAAATTTTTCTATTTTTATACTACATAAGACTTCTTAGAGTTCTTTATGTTTTGATTATAATACATTTCTATTATTTCTTATTTAGTACTAAAAAATACACATTTCAAAAGTGTTGGTTACTAGTATACTCAATATTTTTTATCAGATATTTGAAAATATTTTGTTCATTTATTATTATTCTACTAAGATGGCTATACAAATTATTGATTTTTCAATTATAATTTAAAACTATTTACATATTTACTTTTAACATATAAACTGTGAGAAAGTAAAAATATTTTAGAATTCAAAATATAATATTTATTACTAAAAAATAAAGATTTTTATATTAATAATATTTTGTTAAGATATTATTTGGATAATAAATTACATATAATATGGTTTTACTTTTAAGACAATAATACTTATTAAACCTTCGAATTACACACATACACCTATTAATTCAGGTATTTAGGATACGGTATATACATAAACTACTCCTATGCGTTTACGATTTTACTGCTGTATTTTAAAGACTTAAACTATTAAGTTTAAAGAAAAACATTAAGAAAAACAAACAATTAAAAACAGCTTTTTAGTGAAATTTGCAGCCCTAGTCGGTTATTTCCATTGCTTCTTCCTAAGTTTTATCTCGTTTTTCTCGTATATGGTATTTTGGTATGTTTTTAAACAAACATGCACACGTATTATGGATTTTTGGTTAATTTAAAAATTATATATTTTACTGAGCGTTTTTTCAAGTCCTTATCGACTTGAATTGAATTTGTTTTTTAATAGAAGTCATGACAAAATAATTATACGCTGTTACTAGTGACTATAGTAAATGGTAAACATTAAAATGTCTAAACGTTTAATTAAATTAGTTTTATCATTTTGCACCTGTCTCGTACCAAAAAGGCTTTGCTCGCATGATCCTTAATCCCTTTGGAGCAAACCCAGTGGCGCGTGACGTTATCATCAGGTCATTATTTTGGTAGCATTAAAATTTACGTCGCCACCGAAAACACCTGATACGATGTAAAACCATAACCCCAGATCTGAAAAAATAATTAATTACGCAATTAAAATTGGGAAAATAATAATCTTTGGAATATTTTATTTTAGTATTGTAGTTACTAACTTAGAAAATGAAAACAAATGTGTCATTATTTTCGTGTTAGCTCTTGTAACGGTCCAATTTGAGTATTTATTATAGGAGTTTTTGATAATAGATTTGCAAACGATTATCATAATGTTGTAAAACAGTTCTGAGTTGATTTATTTTATTTTGCAATTTTTTTTATTTTACTGCATTCTTAGAAAAGAAAAGAAACATCAACAGCATAATGTACCTAACCTATTTATTTGCTCGATTTGTTCAGAACCTGAAATTTCCTCAAAAAATGATTGTTACAGAACATCGTATATGTAATTTTGAAATGTTGAGTGAATGTATAGCTAGCGTTCACCATCAAATCGTTTTGTTATAGTAAAGGTAGAAGAAATATTTAAATGTTGCATTGTTATTGGATTTTTAGCAATATCAAATGGAATATAATAATATGACAAAATGACGTGTATTGCACTTGGCAGATAGGTAATTTATTTGAACCCACTGAATAATTAAAATTTGTGGCATGTATTAAATCCATTATTAACCGTTTGTATATTTCAACAGTTTGTGTAACTCTCGTGTTGTACGCAATAATTAGAAATAGATAACTTTAATAACACTAATAATAAATTAATATTTAAATGATTATTGTAATACCTTGCAGATATAACGTTATGCCATTGAGTATAAATTATGAGACTGGAATACTGGATTATATATATTGGCGTGTAGAATACACTTCATTGATTTTAATTTATAAAATCGCTATTAAAATATTTATAATTTATTTTGTAGTAGATGCATATTATTATTCATTTTACAGTTTATTACTGCATAGTTACTTCGATAGCGCTCTACTCAACTTAGTTTTTGAAATGCAGTGATTTATTATCACCGTAAAATAAATAATAATAATATTATATTACGCCATACTGACTTCTTTTTTTATTAATAATGATATGTTCGTTCAACTTTGACATATCAAGTGACATGTTATATTATCCAATCAAAACGTATATATAGAGCCACATAGATATTTAAATTTTGAGTTGTATGTTCTAGGTCAGCGGTAACTCTAGGCCAGCCATACTCATTTTGCGGTCCACCAAGTGCTTTTATGAGGTAAAAAAAAAAAAAACCGAAACCAAAATTTCATAATTTATTACACAATATAATATCATAACCTATTAATTAGTTATTGAATTATTTTTAATTGTTTAATTTTCATGAGTTGTGAATTACCTCTCACCCCATAAAAACCTTAATTACTCGTGAGTGGCGGTCCCCAAAACGAATCAAAAAAAAAAAAAAAAAATGTATGAGGTCAAAGCAAGAGAAGGTATACGGCTAAATTACGTCATAATTTTTGGACAGATTTTACTTGTTGAACAACGCATACTTACGTCTAATGTAATTCTAATGACCTAGCTTATTATTGAATGTCATTTTCACGGCAATAGAAACCTTTTATTGGGTTTCCTTTGTCGAGGGGTATTCATCAATATGTGTCAGGTTATGCTACCGATATATACCATAGTAACATCAGTGCATGAGTATTATAAATTTATAAACATTGATTGATGGATTTAAATTTACATATATTGTTATAATAATATTATGAAAGACAACCAAGAGGTATGAATCTGCTGGTCCGTGTTAATGGACAAGTCGATGATTTAATCCGGGCAGAAGCCGTCAAAATACATACGACCCTCGATATGAATGATGTACATTTAATTGGTTGATGACAAAAACCCATTTAATTCCCAAAGTTCTCCCGGAGTGAGAGAATTATTTTGATAAATATTTTACTATGATTTAATGTAGTAGTATTTCAAATAACTGTAACAAAAGTCTATAAGTAATATTGTGTTCAATCAAAATTTTACAAACTTACTAAATGGACAACGAAAACAAAATCGTGTTATTATAATAGATGTTGTAGAATTCAGTACAAAGATGACAGATATTACGAAATTAAATAATCAACTTGATTAATTAATTAGACACAATATGAAATAAACGCAAAATAAACTAAACTAAAATTAATTATTATTTCGAATATTGAAAAGCTGATTTTGGTTTATGTAAATTCAGAATACGTTTACTGTGTGATTCACCAATCATACTAATCCATAATTTTTTATTTGATAATAAATTTACTCAAATTCTAATTTTTGGAATTTTTAATTTTCTTTTAACTACTTAAAGAGTGTCTTATGTTGATAAAAACTTCTGTTTTTCAAATGAAAATCCTTTTTTCCTTTTAATTATTTAGAAGATAATTTTTAAATGTTAATTTAAGTCAAAATTTGAATGAGTAGTTATTTAGTTATTAAAATGTTTGTACTAGAATAACAGTTTTTAAAAATAGTCATATATAAATATAAAATAGATATAATATCGAATCTAGTGTTTATTATATTTAGACTACTTTTTCAAATTATAAATGCTTATATTAATACAATATTATAAATATAGATTAATATAAATTACTAAAACGTTTAAGTCTCCATATTTTCCAAATCTATTATCTTTAATACACAAAGTTAAATATGTAATTAAAAAACCACTCATTTGAATTTTGATTTTGATACATTAAACTTTTCAGAAAAATTAATAACTAAATGATATATAGCAAAAAGGGGTGGAGGGAGATGGGTTCTCGTTTGATAAATAGAAATTTGTACATCTATAAGACGTTTCATAAGTAGTACAAAAAAATTTCAAGAATTTGAAAATATTGTCTTTAAGTGTATTTAAAAATTCAAAAAATCATATGTTGAATAACTGCATTATTGAAGAAAAATGAGATATGTATGCTTGGTGAATCACGCTGTAATCTGTATATACGTTATTATATCAGAAATTTTTCTTATCAGTTAAATATATAATTTTAGTATGGAGTATTCTATAGATAACACATAAAAATGTTAAATCGGATGTAATTTTATATAAATTAAACAAAAAAAAATTATTATGTTAATCCATAAACCCCGTTAGTCGCGACAACATTTAAAATAATGTCGTTTTTTATCCTCTCTTGTCATACCGAGTTTACCACGAAACTGTTGATTTAATCAACGTGTGCCCTTGGCATATTTCACTACGCACTTTCTTCAGCTTTATCCATTATTATTATTAACTCAAGAAACCGAGTGGAGTAAAAAACATACCCACTCTTCCTCAACACCATAACTTTTTGTTCGTAAGTTTTACATTGAAAAGCACAAGAATGAATATCACGAAAATAAAAGTTACAACTGCATTTATAATAAACGAACTAATAAAGATATATTTTTTACAATGGATAAACTTCCGTTTACTTTTTGTCGAAATTGATGATGAAAGTCTTGGGAGGTCTTGATTACTTTTTTCTATACATTTTTTTGTATATTGGACAACGGGCCTTTAAAAATAGTTAAGTTTACCCTAAAAGAGTATTAACTTTTTTTCATTTTTATCTGTCTTTTGACAGTGTATAAATAGTATGAAATATTGTCTATGGTGTATTATAACGATGGAACAATTTGTAATTATTATTTAAACCATCGTTTTTAAACTGATTTTTTTTTATATTTTAATAATTCAATTTTCCAACACATTGAATCTAGGGAATTTTTCGTGTAGGTATGGATCAAGGAACAGTGAATTCAAATTAATAATTACTGACAAATCTGAGCAAGTCACTTTTACTTTTAATATGATTTGCTTGATAATGTTCTTAGCTAAAAAATAAAAGAACATAATTATTATGAGCAATGCATTCATCCCTGTTTGAATTGAAATTGAATATTTAGGTGTATTATTAATATTGTTTGACAAGTCTATAGTCTGGAGTGTTTATGGACTAGTCAGTATATTGAATTTACACATTTTTTCGTTGATTTTTATTTGTAATATTTTCTGATAAAACGGTGTCCTAACTCAGGTTGGAATCAAGTATTTAAGTATTTAAGTTATCCAAGTATTTAGCTGAATCTTTTTGTGAGATTTTTGTGTGCTCCGACAACACTTTGATATTCACGATTTTATGTAAAGTATAATTATTTGCGTGCACCGACTTATCACGTATTATGGACTTTATTAATTCGTTTTGAAAACAATGTACCTAAAAAAATTAAAAATGAATTTTGGCTGCCATAGTAGAAATAAGTAATAATTGTTTAGTTGTTTGTTTTCTATACCATTCGTGTATATTATTAAACCCTCAGATGCATTTTAAACACCATAAAAAATCGCCAAAAGTCCTATAGTATCGGCATGGTGAAAATAACTGCAATAAAAACCTATCGAATTCGTTGTTATTGCCATTACAAAGTGCTTACATAAACCGAAAGAGAAAATCTGATTGTTATCATTGAAAAAAGTAGCTTTAGAAAACTGTCAAAATAAAGATAAAATAATTCTTTTTACGACCATTTACGTTTTCGTTTTGTTTATAACTTTATAGCAGTACAATTATTCAATAACTTAATTGTTCAATTTTTAGTTGTGGTATTTAAATGTAGGTATTTAAGTACATTTTCTATACATTTATTTAGTATTACTATCTATTATATTATTGCGTTTTAGACGTATAACAAAACTGTTAGTTTTGTATTGAAGTGATACAAATCGTATAAAATGATTTGACATTTATATATTTTATCATAATATGAACCAACGTCAATTTTTTTTAGACTTATTAAATTAATGTTATACAATATGTATTAAATGCTACATCCATTTATTGAAATATTTGTTTTTATCAACTACCTACGATAAATAGTCAAAATCTTTAAAAATATATTATACTTTTTAGTTATCACACAATATGTTGTGTTGCCTTAGTCTAAAAACTTCGTTAGCCTTTGCCATAAATTCAAATTCTTACTAGCAACCTTATTTTATTATATGTTATTCACGATCGAAACAAACGATTTTTTTGTTTTTAATATGACCAATTTTGGTGAATTTGTTTTGCATATTGTATACGAAAATTGAGTATGACGCCACTGACTAAAACTTCTTTAGAAGTTAAAAGTCATATTATAATATTATATTTTGAATCATACCGATAAATTAAATCTGTGGCGTCTGCAGAATAGAGATGATATTCTATTTAATATAATATATTAACTCTGTATACCTATCTATTTTATTAAGAAGTTCTTAGTATCGCTAAAAAAAATTGACACGATTCGAATTGAAATACATACATTTAATACAATATTTAACTATTATTATCGGTGATAAAGAAATGCAGTATGGAAATAATATAGGTAGGTAGGCAATCACAATATTATTATGTTGTAAAAATAGAAATAATTAAGAAATCATTAAAGGACACAATATTGTTATCACAAATAGTATTTAAAAATATATTCCTTAAAAAATAATTATGGGGTATAGTTATTAGTTAAGTATAACGTACCGTATAATAAATAATAATAATAATTATTATTATTTGATTAATTCATTTTGGACAATATGCTATAATATTATGTTGCTGTTATTGTATTAGAGATTCGTATCAATATTTCGCATTAGACAGTTATAATAATATACACTAAACCAACGTGACAGATGTGTCAAATTTAGTATGTTTGTGTGTTAAAGCTTACTCGATAACAAAGCGCTGCGTAAAGAGGCAACATTAGTTAAGCACTTAGTGTCAGGCTTAAAGAGCATTGGGATGAATGGTAGTATTGAATTAAGCTGGACGAGACGACGGATGGCGTGTGGGGGAGGGGTTATGAGCGTGGGGTTTTTGAAATTAAAAGCAAAGTTTCGCAAGACACATTCGGTAAGACAGTTTGCACACGACCGGAATGTAAGCTCTAAATGGAAAATATGTGTATTTTGGATTCGAGACTTTAGGTATACTGCAGGCAGGTACGGTACACTAATTCTGAATGACGCGAGACTAATGTGTCATCGTGTACGTTGTATCAATGCGCCAAATTACACCTATTTAATGTGAGTAATATTAATATTCCGTATTGTGTACGATATTAATTTAATATACAGCAAACGCAGTAACACTGCTGCTGTAACACATATGGGAGTCAGGTACCCGCTTATGGATTATAATACGGCACGAGTAACGGGTTTGTCACGAGTGCACGATAGGTATAGAAATTATTCAATATTTCTGTGATATTTTTAAAATTAAAATAAATTTAAATCGACGAATTCATTTACTTTTGTGTACCGGGGCCTAGAAATGGGGCCGATTGGGTCGTTAATGTGTTTTGATATTTCCCCTTATTTTATAAACTTTATTATAAATTTATATAAATATATACATATATAGTGGTTAAGTATTGAACCCATCGATCAGGAACTATTTATGTCCCGATTCAAATTGAAAACAACACGTTGGTGTACCAAACAAAACAAAGAACAAAACATTGCCCAGAGGGTCTGTCACTCGTCATTCGTCCTACAACACAAGACCTTCGTATCATTAAAAACGCGCAATGGCCGAGAATTGCCTGTATGCGTCTTGTATAAATCCATTATGTGGAACAAATAATGATGATCCATCCTTCTAAATCACGTTTCAGTCATCAAATACTAGATATATACTTATAATTAATGACCGTCTCATAGGCACAATATTTAACTTTGATTCAATCAAAAATTATAGATATTATTATGTAGAAGATGTGATATATTCGAAATGACAACGATGTGCTCGTAATAATTTTAAAACATTTATTATTAATGTTGTCTATATTGCTTATAATTTTTCAATTTCTAGAATATACAAATTTTGTTAATTTTTGAAATATAAATAATATAGTATTAATGGTTTACGGTGTTTTATCATATTTGTATGACAACTTGGGTACATGTTAATTTCTATGTATTTGCTTGTGTCAATACAAATATTGCGTATTATTATAATTAAGAATATAACAAATTTAAGTTTATGACCATTTTTCATAAATGAATGCTATACATTGTGTTGTACTTATAATTTATAAAGTCAATTATAATTAAAACATTTCTATATTTTGTATAAAAAAGTTTAATTTTTTCATCACTTTGATAAACTATCTCATTTTCTTTATTAAGATATTCCATTGAAATTAATTTTAACGGACGAATAATTATTTAATGGTCACGCATAGTTGAACCTTTTTTCCTTTCTAAATTTTAAACGATTATAGCTGTACAAGTAGGTATTAGTGTTTAAAACGAATTAATATCTTTTTTTTATTTATTATAAACGGGGAATCCTATGTACAATGGAAAGCACTGTGGTAATAATACGACAGAGAGCATACTCTATTCGTTCACGGCGTTAAGAAATATTTAAATTAAATTTTATCAAAAGTGTATGGCTGCAGCACCTACCCATAAAGCATTTATTTTTTTATTTTTCATTTATTGATTATGTATTTGTGTTCAGCTGTGTACTTCATTAAACATTGAAACTTTCGTACGAGTACACAATTTGTGTACCATATTCATGATATTGCAGACATTTTAGACTGAAAAAATTGTATGAACATTTTTTATTCATACAGGCTGTATTCATATACAGTATTATTCGAACAAGGAATTGATACTGTGCACACGAACACCTGAAGGGAACAACTCGCCTACTTTTTATTATTATTATTATTATTATTTTTTTTTTATGTGTAGGATTGAGAATATAATAACATTGTCCCTTTGGTTACACAGAGAACAGAATTCTTCGCCCGTAAATTATTTATAAAAGGAAAAAGTTTTAATATTTCCTTATTCAAGTGTTTCCTCTTTGCCCTTCCTCTGGCTCTATAAAACGTTATTTCTCCGTTACCCGTCTTATTCATAACCAAAAACCACATATATGCTTCCATATTCTCGGAAACGTTTCACCCAAGGTTCATTTTTTATTAGACATTTTATACATCTCTACTATATTTTTCCGTTTGTGTTTTCACATACCTGTTGTGTTTACGCATGGTCGATGTCTCTGCAGGATTGCGATAAAAACACGTTATTTATGGTTGAAAAAAATTAATAATACTCATTTTATGCAAAGTAATAATAATAATAATAATATGATGCACACCACTACGTGTGTTGTGTGTAATGAGATCATAAATATTAAATAAATTATTATACGATTTAAAGTTAAAAAACTAAAAATATTATATGGATCGTCTGTAGTCATGTAAGGCGTTATTGCGGTTTAAATAATATACAAATAGAAGATATATATATTTTGTAAAAAAGTTTTCGCCAAAAAATGAGAATAAATAGTTTACATAAATATCGAGACAAGAAGCTTTGTTTTTATTATAAATTATTGTGTAATAATTCAAAACTGGTGTCTTATTAAACAAAATCAACTAGAGGTACCTATATAATATTCTATTATTTTTATGGTCTTACAACTACTGAAAAATATAATAATAATAACATTAATCATAATTTATATAAAATTATTTATGTTGGCTATTGCTCAACTTGAATTATTGGTATTGACAAAATATAAATTTAATTATTAAAAAGTTTATATAAACGTTTAAAATTATATTTTTCCTGTAGAATACAGGAAAGCACGGTTCACTTTTGACCTATTGATATATTTAAGTGTTTTTGATTATGAGAGTAATTTTAATTATAAAATGCTTTACCAATCACCATACTGGTTATAAATTTGTATAAAAAAGCATTTTTTTTTACAATTAAATACAATTAAAAAAATATTTGTCCAGGAAAAACAAATTTTCAACAGACTTGTAAAAAATAAGATTTTTTAAAATTACATTTTATGAGATTTGATAATTTTGAACCATGAATGAGATTTTTTTTAACTAATCATTGCCGAGTAACAAGTATGATAAAATAGCAATCTTATATGATAATTATAAACAGAATATCTAGATTCTAACTTGAAAATCCATTGTTATGATTTATTTGAATATTGTATTTTTTTAGAAAATCTAGAAAACCTATTCGGATATAACCAAATTTTTCAAAAACACAGGCATTCGGTTTCGATCAGCTTTTGTTTTTAAAAGATTAGTCTTAAAAAAATAAAGCCTAGTAGTTTAAGCAGCTTTTGAATTCTTGACGACTAGTGCATCTGTTGTGTGAAAATTAGTTTTTGTTGGTCGAATGTGATTTTTTTCCGCCACTACTGAGACCGAAACCATTAACGGCTTAGTGAGAGATTTCCAAGTAGGATAGCGACGTCCGAAGAACGGGGGTTTATTTCATTAGTTCGCCTGATGTCACATACGTTTTTATAACCCTTTAATGGACTCGTTTTTCCATTAAAATTGTGGCAATATTTGTGTACAGTATTCAATACAATTTTGTAATTTTATCAAAGTTAACATTTTATCATACTAACAGTCAGTGTTAATGGAATTTTAAGTAAGGATAAAATTTAAAAAAAAATAATACTAATGTGAATCGTGTTAAAAATGACTCTTTTTACTTATTAGTTTATTATATGTGTGAAATTAATTATAATAAATCGATATTCGTTCTTAAAATGTTATCACTAATTTTTGAGAAAATATAAATACGTTAGATCACTTGAGTAGGCAGTGTTCAAAATATAAATAAATACATAAGTATAAACATGGGAAAAGTGTTTAAAATATTGGTAGGAATTACATTAATCCTATATTAATTATTATATTAAGAAGATTAGTTTTTTTAAATTATCGTATCATTAATACAATTAATTTAACATATTTACGTTAATTGTTACTTTTTTTCTCCTTGTAGAATAGATATTAGTAAAATAAATGCCTTTTAGAGTCTTATGTTAATGTTTCACTTTTCTAAAATTAATATAAATCTATTTGTTCTGGAAAGCAATTTGTGATTAAATCAAAATCAAAATAGCGCATACATGTTTAATAAATAAAAATATTTTTCACAACTGTTGAAAATAAATTATTGTTAGCTGGTGAATTAATTAAAAATGAAAATGAAAACTAATTAAAGTTTAACTCGCAAACGATCTTAATTTTTACGAACTGCAGTTACAAAACGGTGTCAGATTCTATAATATATTCACATTTCATTGAATTTGGAATTTATTAGCATCATAATTTGTGTAGAATAACTAATTAACTCCGTTATTGAAATTATTATTAAAGTAATGTTTATAAATGAGGCATACGAAATAATATTTTTTATGTGAAAAATGATATGCTAATATAATATATAAGCAGATTAGGTTATGAGATTTACCAAAAATTAAATTAATAAATAGTGAAATAAAAAAATTTTTGTTTTAACTTTTTGATTTTCAATTTATTATTATACATATCTCAATGAAGTATTAAAAATTTATTATTTTCGACCATTGCTTATTGTAACATTTAAATGCTAACACAATATATATGTTTTATTATACGACGATCTGCTAATTTTACATTAGAATTATATTTAAATATGTCAGTTTATTATATTTTCATAGTTTTGCAATGTTCTGTTATGAAATACATATTACAAACATTATCAACACTTCGTATGGTAGGTATCACGACGTCTTAGCGTTTCATAATGGTTTTATTACATTTCTAAACGTTTCTTTTAAGTGTAAATCGTTTTTGTTTAACTATAAACAAAAATTCTTACATTTCAGTCTGATTAAATAATACATCTCAGCAGAAACTGATGGAGACGGTGGCTGTAGAATGAACGTATCGAAAAAAAATAAGTCGCCCCTTTTGGTCGGACAAATTAGATTGTGGTCCGTATATGTACTACTCACCACTATGGCAGTCATGCATTCAGAAAGGCGTGAAAATGGCCAACTTTCTTAGATGTTTCCGGGGTAAAAATAGAAAGTTTAACGGTCGTAGCCCGGGGGAGTAAAGTACAAGGAAAGTATGACAACCGCCACCGCCACCATTACTACCTCCACTGATGCCGGCATACGTACGGAAGGTCTGAGAGAGAGAGAGAGAGAGAGAGAGAGAGAGAGAGAGAGAGAGAGAGAGAGAGAGAGAGAGAGAGAGAGAGAGAGAGAGAGAGAGAGAGAGAGAGAGAGAGAGAGAGAGAGAGAGAGAGAGAGAATGAGTGGGTGAGTGAGTGTACGAGAGAAAGCCACAGTGAGGTGAGTGGGAAGAAAGTGATAGAGTGATGGAGGGGGAATGTGGAGGGAGGGTCATGTGCGAAAAAGGGTGGTGAATTTTCGTCACGTGCTATTTCGCTTCCAAAGTCCCGGGATATGATGGCAACTTGCAAATAAAAACTTGTGCAAAAGCTGAAAACCTATTTCGCCTTTAAACGCCGTTTAAACGGGGTTGCCACCAGAATCACTTACTGCACAGAAAGGCGGTTTTTAAAAAGCACACATATTTGACTTTTAACGGGCGCCTAGTGCTTTTTCCTGTTTCGATGATGCCGTACTCGACAGTCACGTACGACTTTTTTAAATTCTACATTCGTCGTACGGACTCATTAAAATCAATCACACGCGTATGAAGTACCTATAGTTACACATTACCCATTGGAACCAAACAATTTTGAACATTCACCCATGCGTATACAAATCGAATTTATTTTTTATTATTTCATTTGACAATATAAAATTTTAATAGCGGTGAATCTCAATAGATTTGGTTAAACACGTCGGGCTTTAACTAATATCATATCGTCGTGTTTTGCGTAAATTTATAAAATACGTTGAAGTTTGTGAATTGGCCTAAAATGCCACATAAATTGTCTACTTGGAAAATGGTAGGGCACTTAGAACGCCGCCGGTGTAATGGAACTTATGAGAATAGAAAAAGGTTGTAAGAATATTAAATTTGATAGAACGTTTCCCATCACTGTTGTTCAAAAACGATTCAAACATAAATTGTTTTTGATATATCTCGAAACAGAATTCTTGTTTTAAAATATTCACAAATAAAAAATGTAATCCAAGAGTAAATAATAACAATAACAATAACAATAATAGTGTAATAGTTTTCCGGTTTGATTTTACATTTCTATTAGGTATAGCATTTTATTTAAAACAGAAAAAATTAAAACTATTTTACATAATGGAATGCATTAAATGTTTTTATATGGAACTAAATTACAGTATTGTTATTGATAATATTTGCATTAAAATATGCAGTTTAATATTTAGAATTATTTTGCTTAAATTTTAATATTTAATTACATTGAAATGTTTCAGAGGTCTCCTTTGAAATGATATTAATCTTTTATAAAGTTTATATCAAACACTATTAGTACATATTAATGTATTACTTAAAAGCTAACATAAATGGTATTAAATTGTCTTTATTTATAATATATATATTTTAATTGTTTATTGTTAGTATGAGTATAATATAGATACTCGGGGTTGTTTTATGTATTATACTAAAATATTTATAATATTTATATTTTAAAAAATGTACCATAATAATATATAAAATATAATAAGATAACATATTATTATACCTATATTTAATTATTATTAGTTTTAGCGTAAAAGTTGTTTTTCTTTGATGTTTTTTTTTTTTTTTTTTGTTAGTATTTCTAGTTTCTACTAACTAACTACCTTTGAACTTATGGAAAATTAAAAAATACGAAAATTCGAAAACCACGTTCGTTATTCAAAATAATAACACTTATAATAATAATAATAATAATTATTATTATTTTTATCATTATCGTGATTCCAAGAGATGAAGTCACGCAACTGTAATAATTTTCGTCGGAAATAAAAAAAAAGAAGATTCATTATTGTTATGGTAATGCGAAGAACAAAAAAATTGTTTTACAGCGACAACAAAGGCACGGCAGCATCGCGTCCCTAGGTTTGGATTAACTTGGCGTATCCCGATAAATTTTAGCGTGCCACAGCGTATTCTTAATGTGTTGCATGTGCGAATAAAATCCGAATGGAATAGACGTTTTCGGTGTTGCTTTTAGTGTTGTTTTTGTAGCGTGTTTAGTCGAAGAAGGACGAGAAGGAAGAGTAGACGCTAAAAATATATATATATATTATATAAATATATATTATAGTGATACTAATAAAAAAAAAAAAAACTACGAAAATTAATATTTACAATTTATATTCGGATCACGTTTTTGTCCCCCTCGGCAAAAACGTCCGAAAACAATATATTACACAAGTCCGTACTGTACATTATGCATTCCGGAAGTTTTGTACGCTAATAATTCTGAAAAAAGGAAACCTTTCGCCTTCTCCGACTCGAGAGTAGTGAAACAATATCAATCGTGTACACGTGCAGATATCGGAGACTGTAACAATTTGCTTGCCATGTTTGTGTTTGTATTTAATCAATCAAAATAAACTGAGGCGAACACAGTTCGTATCATTTTGTTAATACTTACATTTAAATTGACTCGGACATATTTTGTTATTTGTGTTTTGGCTTAAAGAAAGACCCATCGCATAATGAGATGTTAATTTATTTGGAATTTATACTCGTGCAGTTTACACAACGGAAAGCGATTATTTTGTACACTTGTTCGATGGTTGATATTGAATAAGTTGAATCAGCGAACATTGACGTTTAAATAAATTATCCGACTTCATTTGTTGTATTATATAATAAAAAAAATTGAATAAATGCATTATATTACAATTTTTGTTTAAAATTCCACAGCAAATGTTTATTGGCGCAATTTATTTTGATTCGCTTTTAAGTCGTAAATTTACCCAGAGTATTAAAAAAAAAAAAAAACTGTAGGAAACGCATTTTAATGAATTTCGACGTGAGCCACTTGTTATGTTTAGCTATTTGGTTTTATTATTTTTTCATTTCGCAAATAATAGATGGCATTTTGTTTTATTGAATATTCCGCGTGGCTTGCTTTTTAACAGAAGCTATAAAAAATCTACGTATCTTAATAAGTAAACTTTAAATTGGAAAAAAAGGAATTGATTATTTATCAGCAACAACTCGCAAGTAAATGAATAATAAGGTCCTACATAAATGTTTTATCAGTTTACGGTTGTTATTTTGCTCAATTTTATGGTGTAACAGTTTTATATTTTGTTTATGAATTTCATTGGAAATGTAATCACATATAACTTATTAAAATATCAAATAATAATATTAATTTTAAATTGTTAATCATATCATGTGAATCAACTCATATGATTGTATTTACTTTTGATTATATTAAATTATAAGCATATTCTATTTGAGTAAATCAACAAAAAATGTTCACCCAAAAGTCGTCATGAGTGTATTTTGTTTACTATCACTATAATAATTCGGCATGGACGTAATAACGTTATGTAATTATTGCACGATAAAGTTATGGATAAATATTTCTATTTTTTTTTTATCACTTTGATATAATTTTGAAATTTCGCGCAGACGACATGGCGCGATCAATACAAACCATATTGACAATTAAAACCATCGCCGTATTGTATGAATAATGCAGGTGGGTAAATTAATATTTTGAGTGCGTATAAATAAATAATACGCATGAAAATGCGCGGGAAATTAATTCTTGTATAATATACAAGGGTCGAATCGGATTTGCCGAGATTTCTCATCGATACGAAAAAAAAAAAAATTACTTAAATATGAAACAAGTTTAAAAGTAAAAGATATAAAAAAATACGTCGTGGCCAGGTGGTGTATAATAATGGTAAAGGTTGCAGAGCCCGATTTTCGAGGGGAGGGTGAGTCAGGTTAATTGCGATGTCATGTCACTAGATTATTATATCTCGCCGGGCCGCCGCCGAGTATTCTCTAACATTATATTACAGGTTGTCCGCCTTCCCCTCAGCCGTCTTTCACGTCCGTTCGCTTAAGTCCAACGCGACCATAATATTATACCGTCGACGGCGGCGTGGCGCAGCTAATATATTATTATTATTTATTATAACATTATCGGGGCTTAAAATCGAGACGAACATTTTCGATTTTAATTTCAATATCGCGCACTTATCGGTTTAATATTATTTTGTTTTTTTTTCTGATTATAATTTAATTCAACGTGTATTGATTTTATAATTGTTTGATTTCTATATCGTTGCGCAATATCGATTTAGTTGTTTTATCATTTGTAATTAGATTTTTATCATAGTTTTACAATTTTACGATTTTAATCTTGATTTCTAACTACGATAAAATATCATCTGTCGTCGTTCGCGCGTTTCACCTTTTTATTATACATATTTGACATTACACGCGGTTGTGAAACAGTCCCTGTCGCCATAAGCGTGCGCAGACCATGCTGGCAGGGGAGGCAGAATGTAATAAAAAATATATTTTATAGTATATAGTTAAATATTATTTTGGTTATTACTTTATTAGTTAGTTCAATTAATATTAGTCATGGAAGTATTTTATATAAAAAATATATTATTATAATATTATGTTTTTTAAAAACAATATTTGGAAGAAAACTTCAG
>JACXSJ010002257.1:0-51183 GCA_014851325.1 Pentalonia nigronervosa | reverse complement strand
ATACATTTTATCACCCCTCCTACTGGAATTCGCAGCTTTAATTTCCGTGTGTGCATAAATGCGCAGCTCATAGGCATGCTCACGGGGGTGGAGCCATTCGCTTTCAGTGCTTGCACTCTGTTGGGTCGGGGGCAAACGCTTTTATTTTAGAATCCACAATAAATAATTCAAAATCAAAAATATGATAATCGGGGTTAAAGCATGAAATATTCGGGGGTGAGGTTTGAAAAAATTGTATAATCTTTGTACCTAATATCTTTTGTTATACCTATATTAAATGATAGGTGGGTACATAATTGGTCTTATTGATATTTTGTGGGGAGGTTAGCCCTTCGCGGCGAAACGGTCGCGGCGAATAGTCCGGCGGCGAAATGTCCGGGTCCGTAATAACAGTTTGTAAAATGTATATTAATAGTTTTGTATGTAATTAGTCATGTTTTATTAAAATATCGCCATCCAAGCGACCGGTTTTCGATTTATTTTTGGATTTTTACTCTCGTGCGCCGGGCTACCCGCTGTACTAAAATTCTCGCCACTGATTAAAGGTCCCCCACATATTCGGATAAAATGTAAAAGAAAACAAGTAGGTTTTTAATAATTTATTTTAATATTGTACTTTATAAGTAAATAGGTTTATGATTTGTCTACATTTATAAATTCAATATTCATAATAGTAAGTTTTATTTTGCAAGCTTATAAATTCGCTAAGTTGTAAATAATCATAAGTTCTACTTGTTCAGTTTCTATGTTCAATAACGTGGCACCCGATGGTCGTTCTCCCCCATGGAATTTCTTAGGTATTTCTTTATAATTCTTAATTTTAAAAACGACCGTTCAGGTATTGTTAAGTACATAAATTAACTACTTGCGGAAAACTACTGCTCATATGTTAATATTTTATTATTAACAATTCGGCGAATTCTATTTTTATTATTTAATTTCTATTTCACTGCATAATGTTTTTACACAATGTAATATTTTATCAGAAAAATCATTTGGATATTACAGTTGTAATAATATTGTTCTGTATCTTATATAAAGTTAAAGGGGTTCTAAGCGATTAGATTTTTCATACATTTAAATCAAAAGTTCGCCATAAGCTGGCAAAAAAAACATACACTTCTAGTGGTCCAATTTTAATTTTGAAAATAATTTGAACTCGTTAGTCTCTTTTCTATGTTTTGTAGAAAAACTTTTTGATTTTTTTTGCATTTTTGGCATTTTTAAGTATATGTTAATTTTGAGAAATTGAACAAAGTAATTTTGAACCGTACTACATAAACTATACAAAATTTCCAAAATCTATTTCCTACAAAACATAGAGTAAAGGCTAACAAATTCAAATCATTTTTCAAAATTGAAATGGGAATACTAGAAGTATGTTAATTTTTCGCTAGCTTATTAGTATCATTCATTGTCGCCGTGTTTAAAAATATTTTTGTTGACGTGCATGCGCGTACATGTGCTATATAACATATTCGTCCCGTCCGTTCGCAGCCCAACGATATGAAATCTATTGTTATATGCTATATGTTTTTTTTTTTTGGAGTTTGAATTTCTTCAAAATCTTAATTTCATATTTTACACATTTAATGGATAAGGATCGATTAAATTCTGTGGTAATAGCATTAATTATAAATACTAGTATGTCAATGGTTATAGCAAGTTGTTACCATCAGTTTGTAATTTGTGTTCATTTTATGCAATTGCAAATAACGAATAATTTATAAAAATGAGTAATTGGTGATTTAGTAATAAAACACGTCCAAAATTATTGCGCCACGGAAAAAATCAAGGCATAATTTGAAAAAATACACATCAAAAATACTGAATTAGATAATCCTAATCTTTTTTTTTTTAACAAAATTCTAAATTACGCTATCTGTTACAATTAATAAACAATAAGCTTAAATGATAAAAAAAAGTAGAACAAAATAGACAGAAGAGACTGAGGGAAGGAGACCACCCATCGGAGGTACTTCAGCATGAATATAAATATAAGGTTTTAATCCTAAAAAAAAAAAAATAATAATAATAATAGTAACGATACTATAGAGTACGTAATAGTTATAACTTTTTTTTTTTTTATATATAAAGATACTATATAAGCAGGTCACGACACCATTGCCTCATAAGTCTTTTGTGGTAATCCTAATCTAACTTTAGAAAACAACGATATTCAGGTACCCATCTATTATGAGTTGTTTTGTATTCATAATACGTTGCAGTGTTATAGAATTAAAAATATAATTTATCATATTATATTATTTTACATTACATAACAAATATGTTAATTATAATTCATTGAATAATAATAAGCCTGAAACTTTCTTTTGGCCTAAGAATAGCTATAGCTGTTTCGAATAGCTCGTATACATCGGTCGTATAGAATTTAATATTTATACCGATGAGGTCGGATCACAAGACTTTTAGTTTCTAAAAATAAAATGGTTAATTTTTTCGTTGTTTATAAATATGTACATAATAATTGATTCAAATAATCAAGGATTACTCATAATACATTTATTAAAAATACCTAATAATAAAACGAGATATTAAAATGAATTATTATTGGTTTGAAATTTCAACATAACAATTTTTTTTGCTTATGACAAAAAACAGAATAGTATTCAGGAAACGCAGATAAGCTTCCTAGACTTAGAGCCCTAATGCATTCGTCATCCCGTGCATTCCCACCCCCAATGGGTTACAAAATGCATAACGTATGAACATCTCGCTTTTATTGACGTTCACTATGCTATAATATTTTAAGAGGACGTCGTACCCGCGTGTGTTGTCTCCGTCTTACGCATGCACGGCATAGTAAATTGTCGTTCACCCGTTTCCATAAAAGCTATGACCTTTTCGAAACTGTACATTTTAAAATGACTATAGTTTACTTAAAAATAATAATATCAATAAAAGCTTACGTGGAGGCCTAGATAAATAATCTTACCATTAAATCTTATAATAGGACATTTCACTCTAATATTAAAACTAACAGTACACTATTGAAACTGGTGAACGGAAATTTGCTATGTCGTACACTCGTATGTGTGTAAGACGGAGACAACACAGGGTACGACGACTTCTTGAATTGTGCATTATTATTTATTATGCAGTAGTGGCTCGTCAATAGAGACTTGAATTACTATCAGTGGCGTCTTCACATTAAAGTGCCCGCTATGCTTGTAAATAATATTTAATTAAAAATAAAAATGTATCGTTTTTATTTCCATTATTATAGAAAATCACAATTTTTAAAACCTATAAATAGCTATTTTGATGGAAATATTATTTTAATCATTTGGACGACACGTACGACAGTCGCCGATTCTGGAACTGCCGCCCGACAGTCAACATGCTATTGTTATATTTTGGCTCTTCGTGTGGTGGTAGCAGGGAAAAGAAATTGCGTATTGTAGACAGTAATATCATTGATTATTAATAAAATATAGTATATAGTAATATAGTATTTATATTCAATAATATTATTTAAACTGTGTTCACAACATTATACGCCGATTACGTCGTGCAGCCGTCGATACGTCACTGTAAACTTTATTACATTAATAATTTATTACACTATCTGATGTCTTGTATTCTCAATATTTTAATAATTTGTTTAAAAAATATTTTCAATATACAAAAAGATCAAATCATAACCTTAACTAATGGTTTTAAAACTAACGAACGCACGAAAAAATTAATTTAAATTTTCTGTCTCCCTAAAAACTGACTAATAAGCCGCCCCTGGTAATGTGTTGGTAATTCAATATGTCACCAGTCAATATTGTAATACTAAATAGTAGGTACTTACCACATAGTTATTCTACTATTTTATGTTTCAAATTTAAGCAGTTAATGAATTAACTTAATCTTTAAAATATTGTAAGTAAATATTTTATTAGTCTTGTAGACAGTAGGTATATATTGTTTATATTTGCATACTGAAACTGTTATAACTTGAATTGTTTATAGATGTTTATTGTTTAGATTTCCATTTTGTCTTGAATGTATGTGAAACATAATTGAAATATTTAAAATATAAAATATATTATGATTCTTGAATGAAATTTTTTTTTTAATATCAAAATAACTATAGCTATTCTTTATAATACATTTCTAGATATATTATTAATTTAATTTTAATGTAAATACTAAAGCAGTTCGTTAAATTGTAAAATAACAGATTTCATACGTTAACATATTAATATTGTAATCAATTTAATCAGAAGAATAAATTATTTAGGACTAATATTCAATTGTAACTTTAAATGGATCGTTCAAGCTATTAAGCTTGATAGTAAAATTGCGATCTTTAATATTTAAATTTTTTAAATAAATAAATAAATTAAAATATATAATTTAATCTCATACTACGAGATTATCCATATAAACGACATGTTGTTAATTAATTTTATTTAAATAAATTAATTTAATTCAATACTATTCTTAATGACTATAATCTCATAGAATCATAAAACTCATTATATTCATTTAATATTTTTA
This sequence comes from Pentalonia nigronervosa, assembly GCA_014851325.1. Classification (NCBI taxonomy): domain Eukaryota; kingdom Metazoa; phylum Arthropoda; class Insecta; order Hemiptera; family Aphididae; genus Pentalonia; species Pentalonia nigronervosa. Next base: position 46,671 of record JACXSJ010002257.1, on the reverse strand, counting down.
ATAAATAATATTATCGAGCATCATCCATATGTCGTCATAATAATATTTCTTACAAACAATTCATTCAAATGGCTTTTCTCCAGTGTTAATTAATGAGTCTAATTGTGATTGTTGTTAAGTTATCAATATTCCCTTTCGTTTTATACTGGAGATTAGCCATTTGAATGACGTGTTGGTAATTAATTTATTTAGTTGACCTTTATTTGACTCAGTTGTTTTCCTAAGTATCATAATGTCATAAAAAGATAAAGTTCATAACATTAATTTCATATTTATAATAAAAATCTCATACTATGAGAATAGTTTATCTTCAATTGTACCAATCTATAATGCAATATGGAGTGGTGCCTCTAAAAATGTTCTAAAACCATTAAGAGTTCAACAAAACAGTATAATTCGTTATGTTTGAAAAGGAACAATCTCGTTGGGTCTACCTTTTTAAATTATAAAGAATTTAATGTTCTTCCGTTCAAATTGCTTTATAAAAAAAAGCCGTTATGTTTGTATATAAAAATTTATATAGCATTTTCTTTATCAAACAGAATAACAAGCCAATACGGAAAGATAAATTATGTAATATTAAAGTGTTATTCACTAATACAAGTTTCGGTCAAAAGTTTATTAATTATCGGGGTCCTGTCATTTTTAACTTTTTGTCAATTGATGTGAAAAAAATATTTTTAATGATAAAATTAACATCAAAAAATGTATCAATGATGTTTTATTTAGTGAACTAAGTCAGTGTTTATTATAAGTAAAATTTTTACATTAGTATTATTTTTTTTCTGTCTATTTTTATTATACAGTGTTTGATATTTTTTGTTATATTAAGTAATCTAATTTAAACCACACAAGTGTACTGTTACTCTAGGGTTGCCATACGTCCCAATACACCGGGACATGTCACCAGTTCATGACTTCGGTCCCGGTAGTCCCATTAGACCCTCCAAAGTCCCGGTTACAAAAATTATATTAAATTATATTTTTATAAAAATTATATTTGTATTATTATATAAACTAATCGCGTACAGTGCAGATAATACAAATACTAAGTTTGGTGGGAGAGACAGACATAGAACAAACAATGTTTACTTTAAACTTCAATCCATATTATCTAAAGATATCGAAGGCATTGTCCAGCTCATATTTTACATAATATAGCATTTACATCCGCTAACGTACTTTCTGTTGACATGGAGTCTATAATACTTAAAATTTATAAATGTTTTTCCATATTTACTGTAAGAAATGGACGTCTTAAATCATTTTGTGAGGAGGCTGATATACATTATGCTAATTTACAGCCTCATTCGAGAACTCGATGGCTGTTTTTGTTGCCAGCAATTAAACGTATTCTACAGTTATGGGAACCACTAAAAAATTTCTTTCTCGAAGGAACAAGAGACCAGAACTATTGAAACAGGCGAAAATGTCAGAAAAATATAATATTTCAAAATAAATAAATAAATAATATTTTATTAATTAAATGTATTGTCTAATTTAATTTCTTTCATAATTCAATGCTATTATTATTTTATTATATATATACATTACACTGTGTTCTAAATTTTATAATCCAAAAAAAAAAAAATCAAAAAGAAAAAGGTTGTTAAAATTATTTTTAAATGTCCCGGTCAATACTTGAACTTTTATGGTAACCCTATGTTACTCCCGACACCACCACGAGCTTAGCTTAAAGGTGTAGGTAATTTTTATTATTTCTTAAATACTTTGTAATTATATTGTGTTAATCAAATAATAAAATAACTTTAAATTCAAAATTAATTCATTACTTACAACATATTTTAACCTAAGAGTCGTACATATACATATACTAGCCATCGCCATGTTTATATTATTATTGACATTTCGCGTTGTGAACTGATATTAATAGCACTAAAGCCGATGTAAACACTTGCAATGTCAAAATTTACATTATATTTTATTACTATTGGACAATTAATTAGATTGAAATTATAAACAAAAAATAAACTGCTACACGTCGCGATTAGTGACTATAGGATTGACGGTTTTTTCGATAAACCGATGATATAAATGTCAATACAGCTTGAAACGGTAATATAACAGGCGGTTTATGGTCTACATTATTATATCATATCGGTGAAAGACATGAACTCAATCCAAAATGAGATACGAAAAAATTAATTAGCATTTTACAAAATCACAGATGCTCGTGTGCTTCACTGCTTCGATGTTAAATTGAGAACTATTTACCTAAAATTTATATCATTAATTTCATACGAACTACGCCACAAGCGATTACAAGTCTATAATAGCCTCCTAAAAGTTTGAAAAATAGTATACATATTCTGGAAAATTGTGATATTTCTAGTACATTCCTCAGAGCATAAAAAGTGTGTTTGATAGCATTTACAGTGATGGTAGGTTATTGTACGTACTACGTAGTACCAAATGTCTAAATTTGGCGATATTACTACAATGGATGAAAATATACCTTCGCATATTTTACTGTTCCGAGTCTTGCGTGTGCTTCGCAAATGCGGAAGAAGAAATTATCGATAACCCTAGGTTATCAATTTAAAGTTAGAAACTTAGAAAGACTAGTAGTTACATTAAGGGGATCGGTGGTGATGTATATTTAAGGAGTTAGGTATAGGCAATATTTAAAGTGCGTGCGTGCGTAGTAAATGATTATTACTATGTGTACGGGTTCTGCCCTACACTGGGTACTACCCACTCTACATCTTATCTGCTAATTGACAAATAACTATAACAACACTGTATAGTAATACACGGTAATAATAATTACGTAAATACCCGCATACATGGCTGTCTTCTACATTCTATATTATTATTGTTCGACGTCCATTCTACACCCGTCTTTTTAGCTTTACGGCAAAAACTTTCACAATTTAATTTTAAATAATTTAAAAATGTATTTATTATAAAAACAAGAGTTTTCTATTTATTTTAGGTACGTATAAAGGATTATATAATATAATAATACACGTTGTATGTATTAATTTAGAGAGTATATTAAAAAAAATATATATATAAATATTATGGTTCCGGTAAACCAGATCTTATAAGTAATCCTCGATCAAATCTCGAGTCTATAATTTCTGGGACTAAAGATTCCATATAAAATGTTGCGCATTGTGGTTCAATATTATTTTTCCAAAATTCCTCGTCTCTTAATATTTTATCAACTACAAAACCTATAAAAAAATATAAAATATTAGATTATGTTGATTTGAAATAAAAAATTAAGTAAAAAATATAAGTTACCTTTGGGCGTCCACACTACAAAATAGCACCATTTTCGTTTTGTAATATTAAGTTGTCCTTGTACTTCAGTAACAATTATTATTTTTTTAATATTAGTTTTTCATCATTATAAATATATATTTTAATTTTTTGTTATTTACAGCTTCTTCCGGTGTATACTCCTTTATACTTTGAGGACACTTAATTTCAACTATTCCGTCTTTGCCTATTAGTCCATCGGGGCTTGCTGCTAAATAATTAAGTTTGTGTGTGTATAAATAACCCTGCTGGTTCAATTTTAACATCAAATTTTTTTTCTAAATCTCTTTTGGCCATTGGTTCATTTTCAAATGCCGTACCTATAGTATGAATGAAAAAACATTTAGATTTTAGAGTACTTATGCAGTGTGCTTGATAATATAAACCGAGTGGTAGAGTTTTCTTGAAAAATATCATAGAGTATGTTTTTGATGGTGTTTGCCCGAGAAGTGCTTGCTCTAAGTTTACACACTTTGCCAAAATTGGAAACTGTAAGACGTGATTTCCTATACTTTTGCTATTCATTATTATTTTGCTGTCCTACAGTTCTTCTTTCCACTTCTTCTATTACTTTTATAGTTAGCTTTAAATTATTTAAAAATATTTTTTCCTCTTTTAAATATTTGTCATGTGGCATATCAGTTATTGTACACTCTAATTCATTTACAGCTCCATAATTCTCATCTGGTTCGTCAATAATTTTTGTTCTCTTTGGAAAGGTTCTTATAATTTATAATTAAAAAAAATGGTTAGAATTATTTTTTTAAAAATTAGAATACGATATTATTCACTGCACAATTAAATAGAAATTATAAAAAAATACTATTATATTATATTATATTATTAGGTATATAATAATAATATAACAATTTATAAATCTAAGAGTACTACCTATATATAAGCTATATAAGAACTAGTTATATAGAGATTTAGCCTCCCCATCTGTTTAATATAATCAAATTTAAATTATTATATAATACCTTTCGAAATGTCTACATTTTAATTTCAGTTTTGATCTTTCTACTCTTTTTATGTATTGTTTCGTAAATAATCCAGGGCTAGTATTCCTAATTTGTTTATGTAAATTACTAATATATTTTGGTCCACAATTATACGATGTTACCGCTGTATTACACCGTACACTATATGAGCCTATAAAGTGTTAGTTATACATAATATGTCAAACATATAATACGAAAATATAATTTTTAGTTTTATAAGTATTTGTTATTACTTACCTCTAGAAGAAAAATAAACTCTTTTTCCACCTACATACTTAGCAACCACACTATTGAAGCCTTCAACTGCATTATTGTTTACGTTGTAAATTAGGCTTTGAGCATGATGAGCGACAATATTTCTAGCTCCTAAAATATCTTTAAACAGTCCACAATTTTCCATTTGAGGAACTAAATTTACTTCACTTTCTTTAGGACCATTACAAAAGTAACTATATAAAATATAAATACATAATTTTAAACAATTGCAGATAAAAAAAAAGGTTCATTTAATTTATTTTAAATTTTTATACTTGGCAAAATTAGAATGATCTCCAAATACATGGTATGGGCTGTTCAATATATCTTGTTTTAAAAGTTCAACTTTTTCATTATGATGCAACGTTATATTTTTTCGAAAAATTATTGCCTTGGTAATTGCACACCTATTTTAAAATATATACATTTATAATTTTTTCTAATAATTTTTAACAGACCAATCTAAATTGCAGGCTTGCAGTATTAATATTATATAATTTACATATAAATTATGCATATACACATACCGTAATTTTAGTCGTTTATCTTTTAAAACTTTCCTAAGAAATCCGGGTACAACTGTTCCAGAAGAACTTTTTCGATGAACGGACAAATCAACGATTCGATTCAGATAATTTCTGAGAATGTGATTCATACATTCAATTTTTTTAACAAAAACATCGCGTCCATATAGTTTAGCTAGAAATAATTTGTTTAGTTACACTTGAGTCACCATTTCCTATAAGCTTATTATATATAGTATTATGTATTGGAATGCTTTGCCGAAATCCTTCCACAATAATATCAGCTTCCATTGCTGTAGAAGTACCATCCCAATTTTTGAAGCATACGTGAGCTGAAGCGGTATTTCCGTTTAATTTTGCTTTATCACAGATCGAACAATATTTATTACGCACCCCCATATACAGTACTTTTTTTGTATTATAACCTATAATTGACGCCTGTTGTGATAATAAAAAATACAGTAGTGATAGCTAAAATATCAAATAATCTATAAATATATAAAATAAAATACTTACTACACCAGACAGTGCATTATAACCACTTTTGTATGATCTTTTCGACCAAGCACAGTCGGCAATCACAGTTACAAGTGGTACTCCATTTTCATTTACATTACTTTTTTTTTAGCAACTTCAGCTTCCTCATTTCCCGCTAGTATCATTGCTTTTATAGCCGTATCATTGGTCTGATTTGATACATATAAGTGATGTTTTTGGTAAGTCATGTTTGACATACATGGCATATTTAAAAAAGCTGCCATGGTATCTAATTGAGCAAATCCTTGTCCTGAGTTTATGGTTGCCATTACAATAGCGGTGTTAATAGATAACGAAATATCAGTTATCTTAGGCTCGTTAGATATAATGTCAATTTTATTGCATAAATTACATTTGAACATAAATTCCGAAAAAAAACCATTTTTTCTTTCATTTATTAAAATCAAATTTTGAAATATACAACTACAGGGATCGTGTTTAATATTTTTTAAAGAATTGAAGATGTGTTTAATGTCCACAAATCTTCGACCTTCACAATTGTACCATGCAAAAACAAAACAAAAAACAATACTTTTACAAATGTAAAAAAATATGAAATCGTTATCTAATTTACTAGTGAATATCTCATGTTATAAAAGAAGTTTCTAACGACAAAACAATTTTTTATTGGATTTTTTTATCCTATTTTTTTTAACATCTAATTAAAATAATTTGTCTAACATACAATATTGCACGGGGACACACCTAGACCTAACATTATGTAAGAAATAAATTTTTATCTTAGGTATAAAGATAATTTACTTACTGTACTTGTTTATTTTCGTTTTTATTTGTCACAAGTAATTTATATTTCGTATCAAGTATATTGTGATTAATATTTGATATCGACGGAGATAATATATTGCAACCCATTTCTACATCATCGTTATTTATTCTAAATAACGAAAAAAAAATTGTAACAGTAGCCCAAAACGTGTAAATGTACAAAAAAAATAAAATATATTACGAACAATTCAATACTACTTTGTTCTACATACTCATTATTTTGACCTTCAATTGGAATAGTCAAACCATCGGTGTTATCCTACGAAATAATTTAAACAAAAATAAAAAATGAAATTGGTAATGAAACAAACATTTAAGTAAGTATATTCACTTACCGTTTTTTGTATGCGATGAGTTTGCCAATTTAAAAGTGATGAAACATTTCCTCTATTTTTTTTCACTTTGTTTAGTTTTTGTTTTTTATTTCCCATTTTACCAAATTATTATAAATAAAACAAATCACGTTTTATAAAAACAAAATCTAAATGACTAAAAAGTGCGTAAAAATCTTACTATTTTACACTAGCGAAAAAATACATATATCAAGTCCAAGTGTAGTGATGATGTGAGGCGAAGCTCAAATGAACATGCAATATTTCATATTTTCATGTTACATTATTATATTATATATTTCATCCATACCAAATTATCAATATACTCAAGATATTAAATATCTTATTATAAATTTTATAATTGTACCGTAGTAATACCTAGAATAGTATAATTACGATTTATAATCTTTATATCGCAGACCGGGGCATGCGATATAGGTGAAGGAACGGTAGTGATGGAGTTCCTCTTCCGCACGCGGCAGGCGTGTACAAATCACTGCTGCACTGTCGCGCGCATGAACGATCTAGAACGTGCGTTTTTTTTTTACTAAAACTATATATTTTTATTCCATCATATTGGTCGATGTAGTAATGCGATAACATTTTTGAAAACTAATCTGAATTCGTTATAATGTCTACTTGAGACCGGTCAGTTCACATTTTAAGATTTCTGATTTATATTTCGAATAATCAACGTTTGAAAATGCCGAAATTTCAAAATATTCAAACTAAATTTTTAGTTATTAGGGGGATAAAATTGGGGAAAATAGACTGACCGATCTCAAGTAGACCTTATAACGAATTCAGATTAGTTTTCAAAAATGTTATCGCATTACTACATCGATCAGTATAATGGAATAAAAATTGGATGTTTTGGCTAAAATAACTGTCCGCCACCGATCCCCTTAAAACAGAAAATTTTTTATCAATTTCTAAATCAAAAAAATTGCAAATTTTTGTAAATATTTTGTAGAAATTTTAACTTTAGACACTTATAAAACCATTATAGATTTACGTTTAACTTTATTTTTAATTTTCACAAGAAAAACCTTGTATTAAAGTTTTAAGTCTTTTAACCAACCAAAAAAATTTTATGAACAGTAATAAAAAAAAAAAAAAACCGAAAATTTCTTATGTTTATAGAAATTGCTCAGAAAGAAAATACATATCTCTATAAATATTTGAGTGAGGGGGAAATTGACATTTTTTTGTTTGATTTATGCTAAAAAACGAAATTAATTTTTTCAAAAACTGTTATGCGTACAAATTTTTGTTTTTCCTTAATTTTTTGTTTGTTTTCCTGACGCTTTTAAAAAGTATTGGACATTTTCAAAAATTACTTTTTAAAAGTACCAACTAGATTCAATTTTCATCAAAAAAGATATATACTGATGAAGAAAATTGAATCATTATTTCGACTATTTATCTAAGTTATCTTGTATACAGACAGAAAAAAAACATAATTGTAAAATTAATACATTTTTTGCTCCATTCAAAATTTAAAATTGATAAATGTTATACGTATAAAAAAAAATTATTAAAACTATATAGATAATAAATAATTTACGATGTATCCAAATTTGAAAATTTCCAAAAACAATATTTTACAAGTACCTACGAATAATATTTTTAAATTACAACTGTGAAATTTTCAATTTTGACCTCTCAAAAGTATCAACTAGACAAAATTTTCCACCCTCAATATTAAAAAGGTCGGCAAGTGGATACCCGTAGAGTGGGTGTCAAATGTGGTCAATGTTATGAATTTGTCAAATTTGAATTCAATGTTATAAAATCATTGTATACAAAAAATGATTCTGAGTGAAGACGGTCTGTCAGTCTTCATAACTAATAGTATGTTTTATGATTTTATTGCTATTAAAATAACTATTTTTACTATTAATAACACAAGTTGAATTCATTTTTGCAGAAAACATTGCATTAAAAAAATTAATTAAAAGTATAAAATATAATAATATACTTTAAAAGTTTCAAGCACCCACGAAAAATATTTTAAAATTACAACGAAATAAATAACATCGTTATTCTTCATTTAAATATCTAATTTTGTCTAAATTTGAACTTAAAATGTCTATAAAAATTTATTTTTTTTTTAATTTTTTGGTTACACTATAAACTGTTTACGAAAAATTTTGTTTTAAATTTTCAATCTTTAGATATAAAAACTGAAAATTTTATACATTTTTATCTACAAAGCAATTTGCAAACATTCGAGGTTTTGATAAATTTGGTCAAAATTTTAACTTTAAATGCTTATAAAAAAATGTGTGCATTTGTATTTTAAATATTTTTCAAACCGCATTTAGTACAACATGGAGTGTCGGAGCCGGCCATTTATTAAGGAGTAAAATTTAGGCAATTCAATTCACATGTTGTATCGGTGGTGCGCGGATTGTGTATGCGTGCGAGTGTGTAAATGGATATTAGTGTAAATGAACTAGAATATTAGTTATACACTCGCCGTGTAAGGATGTTTACGCAAGCGCACGTATAAGTTAATGATCGACTTCGATCACTATTTATCAAAGCACTATTTAGATGAACAAAAATAAAAACAATTTTACAGGAAACATTCTCACGCCTCGTTGATAAGTCGTATTTTGATCATTTTTTTTTTTGAAAGATGAGAAGTTTTTGCAGGTCGAATCAAGGCCCGAATTTTCATTTTACTTTAAATAGTACTAGAAAAAATATTTTAAAAATTAACAAATATAGTGTATTATTCAAATGCATATTTTAGCTTCTATAGTTACAATTTTGAAAATTGGGCTGGATCCAACCTGCAAAATGTTTTCTTCTTTCAAGTAAAAAAAAAAAAGTAATAAAATCCGATTATTCTACAGAGCGTGAGAATTTTTCCCGTAAGACGTGTTTTTGTATTAAAAACGAACGCACTGGTTCCGATCAGTTTAATGCGAAAAAAAACTTTGGATTAGCTGACACCCCCCCCCTCTTTGTACCCGACATTGTGTATGATACATTTATATTGTATTAGAATATTAGTTAGTATTAGAGTATTTATTTATATTAGAATATTTACATAAACATAAGCTCGTATTATTTATCTACATTAAATACCTAAACTCTTAGTCTATTCAAGCTTTAATTTTAACAATACATAAACACGATTTTGTTTTTTAAGCATTTAAAGTTTAAATTTTGATAAAATGAACAAAAAATTTGCAAATTATTTTGTAGTAAAATTTATATGGTTAAGAATTGAAAATCAAAAACAAAGTTTCTCATAAGTAGTTTATACTGTATGTAACCAAAAAATCTAAAGAATATATAAGCAGTTTTTTTTGATAGACATTGTAAGTTCAAATTTAGACAAAATTAGATATTTAAACGTTTTAAATGATGAAGAATGATGTTAGAGGTATATATTTGTAATTTATAAATATTATTTGTGGGTATTTGCAACTTTTAAAATATATTTTATATATTTATACACCTAATGACATTTTAAAATGCAATGTTATTGAATTGAAATTTAACACATCCATAACAGTGACCTATCTATACAATTTACAGCAGAGCGGGTACTCACATGGCCACATGCCAACCTTTTTTGTATTGATATTTTTTATTTTAATCGAGTAATTGTACAAAGAAAATTACTATGCTGTTGAGTTTTAATTTATATTAGGCATTATAGTATAATTTAAATCGAAGGCAGTACCTAATATTACCAGCAATATTGAACCAGTATCATATTTTTTCATTTTAGGAAAAGAAGTTTTTTTACCATAAAAATTGTTAAAATAAAATGACATTTTTTTTCTTAACTATATATACTAAAATTAAATTGTTGGACACATACTAAGAATATAAATTATATAAAAAGTGAATGCATTATTTTATTTTATAAATATTACATGACTGGATATTCAATTTCGATAATTGAAAATACAACATTTATTTTGTTTACGCATTTGAAAATATGTAAAATAAAATAAATATATACAAATATTTCACATCTCCCTAATGGGCTGTAGCCTTCAATTTGAGAAGCATTGATTTATATAATTATACCCATGTATTTGTTTTGCTTTAAATAATTTAAATAAAATAATAGTAAACAGGAAAATGTATAAAATTGTTTATGGTACCTAGATAATATATATATTATTAAAATGCTATTAGCTATTGCCAAGTAGACCATATAAATGACTTAGATCAGAGGTTCTCAAACTTTTTTTTCATGTACCAGTTATGTGTATCACAGATCAATCTATGCCATTAATGATTAAAAATAGAACTATTCAACATTTAAATGCATTAATATTTATAACAATAATAATGTATAAAAATAATATTTTAGGTAGGTACATTTAACAGTATACTTTGTAATTAGTACTTATTTATACAAAACATAAAACAATATAAGAATCATTATAAACATTAGTAAAAATATTAATTATAAAATTGAGCGCCACCATGAATCCACTTTTGTATTACCACAATTTGAGAACTGTTAAATTCAAAAATTTGTTTTTTTAAAATATACGCTATAGCGTCGAGTAGATTATTCTATTGTTTCTTTTTATACATTTATTGCAATAGCTAGTAATGCAGGGACAAACAAGTCTGTCACTTATTGAACTGCCTCACAATACATGTACTGCTACATATCTCAGAACACTAGCAAAAGATAGAATTAAATTGATCATATGTTGGAAAGAATAACTATAGTAACTTATAAACCAGGTGTTATCATTAAAGACACATCTAGTCCTTAAAATAGTAAACTGATTTGTAATTTATTCAGTACCCATTTATTTATTTTATTTCACTTTATTCTATTTACTTGTATTACCTAACAATGTTATTTTATGAAACATATTAATATTTTAATATCCTCATATTTTGATAGCTAACTAATAATATGTTCATATTCATACCTATGTTAATGTCTGTATAGAAACCGGGATGAGTTCAAAGAAATTTACACGTACTCAAAAAATTTGACAGAGTTGTTTATTGACGAAAAAAAAAGAATACAAGGTGTTTGTTGGTCGCAACGACCGCGGACAGTAATGACGACAGCCGCTCCGGGTGACGCACTCGACAACGACCGTACGGTATAATAATAGGCGCACTGACTGGGGACTGGAACTCGGCGAACGATTTTCGGACGATGCAATGCCAGATCACCGACTATTGCACCATGGTCTGATAGGTGAGACGCCGATTCAATGCCAGATCACCGACTATTGAACCATTTGGCAGTCTCACAAACCGTTCACCGGGTTGTGTCGGGGAGAACTTCTTTCCTAGTCGCGCAAGTCTGCCCGGGTGGGTCTTACTACGACGTCGGAAAGAAGTTGAATGTGTTCGGTGGTCAATCTGTCGGGCCTTTTATACCGGTCTTATCGGCGGTTGCAAGTCGGCGGTCTCGTGTTCTGTGACGAACTTTTGATCAACCGGTGCCGTGTTCTGTGACAGAAACACGAAACCACAAAAGTGCAAAGCCGATAAAATGCGGGTATTCTTAACCGTAATATGCGATAATAATAACAATAACAATAAATAATTAAAAATAAGAATTTAATATGGTGCGCTTATCGCATGCAGCGCAAACAATGTCTATGCCTATACTCCAAAGTGGGCAAGTTTAATTTTTTAACTCGATAAGTTACTTTTTTTTTAATGCAAAATTAATTATCATAACTTTTTATTAAAGCTTAACAAATAACATAATATAATGTAGGTCTCACTGTTTTTAAAAATGTAATTGTATTAATTACAATAGGTACTTATATACTTCAATCAATTATAAAATTCAACAAAACCCTTTTGATTACTCCTAGTCCTATAGCGCTTCTGTTTAATAATAATATTATATAAACATATTTTCTGTAAATTAGCAATTAAAATATAATAATTTATTACTTATAACAACTTAATACTATACAGTATACATCATATATATTAAACCTTTTTGTTATTTATTTGTAATTAAGTACTTATTGCATTATTTTAATACCTATTGAAATCTCAAATACAGTAATAATGTCAAACACTTGCGACAGTTTACAATTTAGAACTTATTTAGAATACAGAATAAAATAACATAAATAGTATTTGATTTTTCAGACAATTATTGTTTCTTTTATATATAAAAATAAGTTATAAAGTTTAAAATATAGTTTTAAATCTATAACATTTATATTAGGAAAAATAAATAAATAAATAAATAAAAAAACTTAACTTTAACTTTTTAACTTGTTAATTCCCAGCCTTGTCTATATCTATGTCATGATTTGGTTTGACAAGAATAAATAAAAACAGCTAGTAAATAAGTAACAGCTTATCCATTATTACAAAATTAATTTTATTTCAAAAATAATTGAAGTTGTTCACAATTTAGTTTTTAACATCAATGCTGTTTCAATTCTCTTTTTTCTAAATAAAATTAAACAATAGGACATGTAAATTATAAAATAAATTTGTATAAAATGAAACAGATAAAAAAAACTATGTTTTTGTAATTTTTTTTTTTAGATTAAAACTAATATCAGATAATACATTGTTTTTAAATTTTTTTTTTGTTAATGATAACAACCCTAAAATCTGGTGTAAAAATGTAAGCAATCATCAATTTTAATCAAAATATTAAATATGTTCTATTAAATTGAATTTAAAATGGTTTTATGTTTACAATGATTAATGTGAACCATTTACTTAACAAGTATCTAGCAACACGGTAGTGTTGCGAAGCTAAGTAAAAAAAGAATCATAGAATACGACTGTGTATATATTATGTAAATAAAACATTCTCATTTAAACAATGTAAATATTTTGTTGTTTTTTATTTAAGCCTACAGGCCTTGTGAATGAACCAAATCATTAGAATAATGTATCGTCATATCAAGATTGGCATAGTTTATGTGCTTTTGTAATTTTCAAAGTCTTTAGTTGAATAATGTTTCAATTATAAGCAAAAACTATTCTATTTTAAGTGGTCATTTTATAATGTTTTTTCCGCCTTGTACCTTTGCTGTATGGCACAAGACAGCACTTCTCCCACTAGACACAAACACACGTTAACACATACATAGCATAGAGTAATATATTAACACACACACACACACAGCTGGACCCATCCGTATAAATGTATTATCTACCACAAAACATTAAAATAAATAGGTAAGTTGTAACCATACATTTACAAGTTTAGAGCATTGGCCTGTTGGTGGCAAAGATGTTTTCATTATAGTAACATATCAATAATAGAAATATGTAATATAATATAATAAAATAATATTTAAATATATAAGTTTAAAAAGAAACTAATGATATCCCAACAAAAACACTCCATTAACTCTGTAAAAATTGCTAGGAAAAAATAATAAATTATAAATAATGCAGACAACGTTAAAATAATTTTAGATTTGTTCTAAAATGTTCTATTTGTTCTTGACTTAGATTCTACATTATATTAACAAATATTTTAAAGCAATTATTTGTATGTTATTTTACAGGAGTGTTTTTGTTGGGGCATTTCTTTAATAAATATTACTATGTCTAGATTTTCATTATTTTTATTGATTTATAAATAAAACATAGTAACATTAATAGTCATTAGGCATGGAGTATATTAACTTATAATTAACGTAATATGAGACATGATTAAAAATTTAAATATACAAAAATCAAAAAATACCTTATAGAATAATAACACATACATTTGAAAATTGTATAGTATACTCAACTTAAACTCGTGTCTATCATAAACTAAATTTGTATAGAATATTGATACTATTTGTAATTTTATTTAAAATATTCACCATCAGCCAGTAAATATTATATCACTTAACTAAAAACAATTTGATACATCCTATACCCTATTAAATTATTCTTTGTACACAAAATAAATATATTATAAAGTAGACATATCACCATTATTATTAAATCTCATTTATTAAATAACATATGAAAAGGCTAAAACAATTAAATACAACAAAACTGTTTCTTTATAACTTATGCAGTATTTAGAATACAAAATAATATATTTATTTATATGTGATATTTCTTATTTTTATTTTTTTATCTTACATTCTCAGACAGATTTTGGTAATGATAATGTTTCCAGAAATGCTATATGAGAAGAAATTCATTGTATGGATGCATGATTGAAACTAATTATCTCTATAATATTATATAGTGTAAAGGAATTAAAATATATTAAAGTTTTTAAATACAAATGGAAGCTATTCATTGTCGTTAGAAAAAATTGGATATGCGTTATTAATCCAGTTTGTATGCCAATCAACTGCCCGAAAATTATCAATTTCTTTGTAAAATCTACTTTGTTTTTCACAAATCTGCAAAGGGAAGTTTTTAAACCATGTCATAATATGTAATGCAAGCTGATTTTCAGTGGAGAATACAAGACCATTTTCATTGTGTCTAACCAATTCATTTAAGCTGAAACAAATAAATATTTTTTAAAATCTTAAAAAGTATTGCAGCAAAACTAGAATTCTCTATCAATGAAATAATTATTATTTATTACCATTTAAAATCATATGCACAGACAGGCAAACCAACACCGTACATATCAATCACTTTCATGGGCAAGTCTAAACCGCTTGAGGAGGCATGTAAACACACACCTAGATCAGCACACGCTGAAATTATTCAGAAAATAAATTATATGAAAAATAATTAATCTTATTAGTTTTTTAAATAATCCTTCAATTTTACCTAATAGAAGTGGATAGTCATTATTCTCAAGCCAAGGTGTAATGATTAAAACTTTTTTCCATTTCAATTTGAAAATCATATGTTGATAATGGCACTTTAATGGTCCTCTCCCGGTGATAACACAAACGAGTTTTGGATAGATATTATCACTTTCATCGTATTCTGAAATAATAAATGTACATTGTATTGTAGTGATCTTATTATCTCTTAAACTAAATAGAGATTTAAACGTACACACATGACAAAATATTTCTCAACAATTACCCACAACCACTTCTATAGAATAATAGTAGGATAAACAAATTTATATTTGTTAAGAATAACAAATACATTTAAACAAAGTGATCCATTCAATTGATTATAATAAATCAGTAATATATGTAGGTAATTGAGTGTATACTTTGTAGAGCTTTCAAAAGAATTGAAAAATCTTCATCCGGAGTCCAGCTAGTACTGGACACAAGAAGACCAGGCCGGTCGGATTTTAACCGCACCTCTCCAGATTCTGATAGCTCAGTGAAATCGTTTAAATTCATTTTTTTTAGTAAATAATGTTTTTCAATTAATGTTATTGTTTTAAATTGTGGTCCTGGTCGATCATACAGGGTTGTAGCTCTGAAATAGACATACAATACTGATATTTTGTTGGCAAATACAAAAATAAAAATATGGTAACTGATGAAAAAGTCTAACTCAATATTCCATTTTTCATGTAAATCTTCTTTCATTGCTTTGGTAACACATAAATTAAAATCAGATAGTCTGCTAAAAAAGTGTTCGTATAGTAAAGAAAGTTTTACTAGAGGTACATTGGAACCTAAAGTCAAGGCAAGTATTGAGTATGCATAATTATGCCAGTCGATTATAAATTTAGCATTGACAAGCAGACAGTAAAACCAGCAAACAGCGAGTGTTGGAATTGCAGGTGGATTTTGAACTAGAACGATATCGGATTTGCGCTTCACCAATATAGCCCAAAACAGCGTCAGTGTTTGCCATACAACTTTGAACAGAAATGCTATGATCTGTGGAACATCTGTGGAATACAAACAGAACATACAGTCGCTATGCCACAATCAATTGAGAAGTTTTTAATATTTCTTTTTACTCCATACAAGTTATTGAATGCAATTTTATCGACAATTGGGAAATAGGTAATGGTATCAAGCGGACACCAAACGATATTGATTAAAGTAGACGCAGAGGTAGACTGAGATCCATTCGGCCTACTATTATGAAAAAAAAAATCGGTTCTATACTATTATTACCTTTACTTTTAAAACTTTATTTTTAACTTTTGGTTAATAAAATATAAATTATTATAAAATGTTAATTATTCATAGTAATAAATAGGTGATAGATGTTTTTTAAATTTAAATTTATTTTAAATAATATGTATTGTATATTGTATTTATAATTTTATATTACACTTTATAAATAAATCATAGGTAAAATCTAGAGTATAAATGTGATTATTTCACTTAAATAATAATTTAAGGAATAATTAATTGTTCAATAAGTAGGCAACTCATAATAGACATATTTACAATTATTTCTTTGGTTGTGCTTGAAGCAACCAATCTAAATGGTACATTTTATTTTTATTTTGAGCTATTGGCAACAGTCATAATTTTTACATATTTTTAAGTCGTAACAGAGTAAAAACTTTAATGTTTATGATCCTTAGTTTTTGTTAAGTTATTAATTTTTTTGAATGACACAATTTTAATTTCAGCAGGACATATTTCATATTATCATATTTTATTGAAGTACTTGGATAATTTAAAATCGAATTTTGAATGAGAAGTTTATCAGTTATAAGTATTTAAAATGTAGTTGAGCAGAGTGGATCATGTATTGGTCCACTACCAAGGTGTTCTTAACAGATGATGTTCTAAAAAAATTGTCAACAATAATAATATTATATTAGGTGGATTATTTTGTACCAGTTTAAGGGATATAATATGATGTGCCGGTTACCTGTGCAATCGCACAGTAGCACAGTGGTCCAGTCCGACCCCGAGTAGAGATGTAGATAGATACTCACATTCGTCGAATGGAAACGGTTTTTGGACGCCGATTATTGTGGCGTTCTCCTTCAGGTCGTCCAGCACAGGGCTGTCCGTGTAACCGATGATGTCAACAATGAAACCTAAGCGGATCAAAGACTGCGCATGGTACTGCATCCTTGGGCTCCGGCCAATGTCGCCCAAGACGACCACGCAGACGTTTTTCTTTCCCATTTTTACCGTATTGTAAACGGTTACTACGGTCGCCTCCGGTGGACACGACGGATGTTCGAAGTTGGAATACTTCGACCGGATTCTTGAAATCGCGATCAGCTCTGTCGCATGCGACGGGATCCAACGTCGGTCAACCGTTATATTGTACCCGGGAACCCGGGACTTGAGACTTGGCAGCAATGTGAGCGGCGATCGTTCGATTTCCAGTTATCACTTATCGTTGTTCGACTACTGGCGTCCACGAACGTACGATAACAATGTTGACGTTATCTTATGCTGTTATCACGAAAATAAGCAAACTTTCGGTTTTTTTTTTTTTTTAAATGTGTGTTTTAGTGTGTTCTATAAAAACGTACAAAAAGACGGACTTCGTTTGAAAGTTATTAGTAGAAAACTTCAGAAAGTACTGTTTTTCAAAAACGTACAATTTTTTGAAAAGAATACGTATAGATTTAAATATTTTTTTTTTTGGAAACTTATGGTTTATTGCTTAATTGATCAGTAAAAGCAAAACTTACCTACTTACCCATACTTACTTTTGATATTTTTGCACCAGTGTCGGTCTGGCTTACGATTGGACCCCCGGCACAGTAATTTTAAATGGGCACTCTAAGAAAAAAAAAAAAAAGTTTTTTAAATTTTTATATAATATTTTTTTATAATTTATATGATGTATACGGAAGAATTAAAACATATTTCACTGTTTAATAATGTGTATTGAACAGATCAAATTTTGATATTATATTGTAGAATAACGATTTAAGTTATTTTGTTATAATTTAAAAATACGGTGGAATCTCAATAACTCGAACATCTGTAATTTGAATTTTCCATAAATTGAATTTTTTTTTTTGCCTCCGGCCGATACGAGTTGTCGAGGTTTATCTGTATTATTTGCGCGGGTACTTGAAACTTTTAAGGTAAATTATTGTCAGTGGCGTGGCGAAGTGAAATATTTTATTGGGCAATTCACTGTTTTGAATGGCTTACCACCATTTGATTTCTATGCAGTACCCACTACCCATGTGATATGTTCAACATGTACAACAAAAATGCAACACTTTATTTTGAATGCTGTAATTTAAGTATTAATCACTATTAAGTTGCACCTAGTAATTATTAATAGTAAGTTCAAGTAACTACCTAATTCACCCAACCGTCATCCGCCCACCCCTATAAAGTTATCAGGCAACTGCCCCTCAAAATCACGGTAAACACGCTACTGATTATTATTATACTAATAAAAATAAAATAAATAACTTTAATACCACTACTATTATCATAAAATATACTTAGTAATATAGGTCTTCTTCACTCGGAATCATTTTTGTATAGAATGATTTTACATTGAATTTAAATTAAACACATCCATTACAGTGAACACTCTAGTGGCATCTCCTGTACAGCAGAGTGATACCCACTTGTCCATCTTTTATTTTTAATTTTAGATAAATGTTTTTTCTAGATAAAGTCGTGTCCAGTTCATATTTCTAACTATTTCATATCATGGCTTATTGTGACATTTGTATATAATATGTGTTTCTATCTTTTAATCAGTCCTATTTTTCTGTTAGTAAAATAAGCCAAGTTCTAACAAATGGTTGGACCTATATATACTTAAGACTTTTATTATTGTTGTTTTTTGTTGTTAATGCTAGCTTTGGTACTCGACATCTATCGTGAAAAAAGCAGTCATAACCAATTATAGTCTACAATACGGTTCGGTTGTCGAGTGACAGAAAGGCAGTAGTGGGTATATGTTATTGTAGCTGTCTATATTTTCACAAGAATATCAGAAAATATTAGTGTTTTTTTTTTTAAAATAGAGTATTTTCAAAGATTTTGTTATTTTATATGAGTGTTTCTCAAACAGTTATCTAGTTAACAAGCCAAAAAGGCGTTGAGTAAAATAAAAAAAGACTGTTACTAACTTATTGTTTTTCCAATTAATATACTACATTAAATTTGTCTTACTTGTTTCTTATTAACTATTATTTAATTTAACTAAAATGCTATTTATCTACTTGGCTTTTTTAACGTATAATTCAAAATGTATTAATGATTTAAAAATAAATGTAAAAAATAACCTATGTATAATTTAAAATGCTCATATTCAGGGAAAAACAAAAACAACATTTAGGAAAAACGGGAATTATTTTGCAGAGCAAATTTTTGACAGAACTGATTTTGATTTTTGGTGTAATAAAAGAAATAATAACCGTAGATACATGCAATTTTCGTCGAATGTTTATATATACATTTTAAATATATTTTGATTTTTTTGAACTATTTATAGGCATAATACATTTTTGGGTTTTTTTTTTATTATTGTCGATTAACATTTATTCAATATGTTAAAAAACTTGAAAATTTAAAACAAGGTTCTTCATAATTTGTTGTAAGTGAAAATTAAAAAAAAAGTTGAGCTTAAGTCTTAAATAGTTTTTTTATAAGCGTTTAATGTTAACATTTCAACAAAATACGTAAAAATCACGAAAATTTGCAGTTTTTTTTAATTAGGAAATTCATGAAAATTTTTTATTTAAATCTAAGATTTGAAAATTCAACACAAGATTTCAGTTTTCAGTTTTCTACTTTTCTGAAAAAAAAAATTTTCCGGAAATTCAAACTAATTTTTTATGAGCGTATGAAATTAGACATTGGATATTCACCCGATTTCTCAGGGAACGATTTTTTTATTTTGATGTAATTCAAAAAGGAATAACCGTAGACATTTGGAATTTTCACTAAATGTTAATATTATCATTTTCTACACACTAAATTTTTTTAAAACTATTTTAACAATTTTTGAGCTAATTGTAGGCTTAAGAAATTTTAGGTTTTTTTAAAATTTTTTTTTCTATAAATGTTGATAAAAAAAAAATTGTTAACTCAAATTGCTTGAAAATGTAATACAAGATTCCTTATAAGTTGTTATAATAGCAGATCAAAAATATTAAAAATATATAGGCATAATTTTTTTAATAAGCATTTAAATTTCAAATTTTGACCAAAATTCATGATTGAACACTTGTAAATTGTTTTGTGGTTAAAAATATATAAAATGTTTAGATTTTATAGCTAAGAATTGAAAATTTAAAACAAGGGTTTTCGTAAGAATTTAATAGTGTAACCAAAAAATTATAAAAATATATTTACATGGTTGATTTTGATAGATATTATAAGTTAAAATTTGGACGAAATTAGATATTTAAATGAAAATAACGATTTTATTTATTTCGTTGTAATTAAAATAATTTTTCGTGGGTGCTTGAAACTTTTAAAGTATATTATTATATTTTATACACTCAATTAACTTTTTAAATGTAATGTTTTCTGTAAAAATTAATTCAACTTACTGTAATTATTAATAGTAAAATTAATTATTTTAATAGCAATAATATCACAAAAATTAAAAATACATTTAGTTATGTAGGATGTTCTGTCTTTGTTCAGAAGCGTTTTTTGTATACAATGATTTATATTATTGAATACAAATTTAACACATTCATTTGACCCACTCAACACCCACTGTACAGCAGAACGGTACCCACTTGCTTGGATTTTTTTTTCATTTTTCCTATGAATTCTATATTTTGTGAATTGTTATAATATTTTACTCTTATTTAATTACAATTACTAGAAACAAATATGTAAAATCATAAACATCCGACCTCTACTCATTACTCATACAGGTATCAAATAAATGCCGACATTTAAAAACGGTTAAGTCGTTTAAAAGTCACATGATAACTGTAAAAAAACTACAATTGAGAATATTATATATAAGCTTGTATAACTTCCATTGCCCCCTGAATAGCTCTAGCATCCCCAATGGGTCAATATCTCCCACTTTGGGAAACACTGGACTATGTCTACACTTCGATTATTCAATAAACACTTGTAATACAGTAATTTTTTTCTTTCCATTATTTCTATTAGATGTTAGGTATTTAATATTTTAATGAAGTTTATGATTTTTACGTGTATTTTTAGTCCGTGAATATAATTAAAAGTTAAAACTGATGACAGTGATCACATCACGCCGAAATGGTAAATCCACGCACATCCGCATATTGATTCTCGGGGGTTCGAATCTCTAGCCACAGCCATTATATTAATATGTGTTTTTATTTTTCTATATGTATCATTTGTATTGTTGATGTATATTAAAATTGAAATTGAGGAAGTGAGAGTAACAAAATTTGTTAAATAATTTGGGAGCCCTATATTACGTGAAGTTACAAGTAGTAGAGAAAATTCCCAGTATTTTTCTTAATAATTGGGAAAAAAACAATAACAAATTAAGGAAAAATGGGAAAACAAGTTTTTGACAAAATTGATGTTTTATTGGTGTAATTCAAAAACGAATAAACGTAGATAGGTACTTGAAATTTATATAATATGTTTATATTATCATTTTTTGTACGTGATACTATTTGTTCACTCTTATTGAGCTATTTATAGACATTTAACATTTTCGATTTTTTTCTATTAATTTCAACAAAAAAAAATTTATTTGGTCAAAAGTTTGAAAATTGAATAAACTTTCTCATAAATTTTATTATAGCTAATTAAAAATATTAAAGACACATATTTACGTATTTATTCTTTAGCATTTGATTAAATGTTAATGAAATTCGTCAAAATTACGAAAATGTATATTATTTTGTAATCAAAATTATTTTTATCTTTAAATTTGTATAGCTTAGGTTTAAAAAATTTAATACAATATTCCTCATAAGTAATTCTTACTGAAATTAAAAAATTAAATTATAATATTATAATAATATTTAATGTTTTCGGCAATAATTAAATCAACCTACTAATAGTAATTATACTATACTAATAGTAAAATATATTACTTATGGCAGTGTAAATATAATATAAAATATCTTAATCCAACTCATTTGATAGAATAAAATATTTAGTAATATTGGCTGACTACACTCAGAATCGTTTTTCGTACCTATACAATCAAATATCATTAAATTTAAATTTAAAACATCTATTACAGTGATCCACTCGACACGTACTGTATAGAGCAGAGCAGTCACGTTTTTTTTTTCAAATCTAAATAAAATTATTACAATAATATTATATAAAGTTAAAACATTATTGAATTTACAGCTCTAAATGTAATAATATAATTTATGTATTTACTTAATTATAGGGAAGAAGATACGTAAGCCGGCGATTGAATCAGATACTATATTTCGTGTTCTTGAGGAAAAAAATTTGAATCGTTTGACATGAAAATTAAAATATAATACACATGTAATGTGGATAAAAATATTGGAAAAATTAAATCTTAATGCTACGCCGTTAAATTAATTTATTTGAAATTAAAGAAAAGTCTGAATATTAAACATTCGTGTATGTTAAAAGAACAGAAAACTGACGAAGAAAATTGGTCTAATGAATTAGATAAAGAAAACTATGAAAAGAACATAGATAATTATTGTGAATCATAGCAGAAGAATTATTGATGTTTTATACAATATTATTTAATTTTCATATTCCTTTTGAGAAGTACTTATGAGTTCAGACCTTCAATTATAGAATTACTGACACAAGATTAAGAGAAGAAAAAACAACGTTAAAAAAAAAAAAAATATCTGGTCAGATATAATAAAATATGCTTTTCTATCTGAATATGAGCTACCCTGCAACTTTATTTACCAGAGAAAAAAGTATCTATTGATAATACTCTAAGAATATATTTAATGCCAAGTATAAAGATTGTGACAGTAGGTAAACTATTTGAGTGGAATGATAATGAACCTTAAACAAAAATCCACTTTATATCAATGTACGAACAAAATAAATACTAAATTAGAATGCGAGTTAAAGCATATAAGTTTTTGGGTCAAATAGTTTGAAAATTTGATACAAAGTTTCTCATAAAAGTAGTTAAAATATAAAAATACATAGGCACGATTTTATTTTATTAGCATTTAAAGTTTAAATTTGTGTGAAATTAGACATTTAAACAAAAAAATAACGATATTATTGTTACTTTGTAATTAAAAAATATTATTCGTACGTACTTGCAACTTTTAAAGTATATTATTATAGATACATTATATGCACAATGACATTTTTAAATACAATGTTTCTGGAATTAAATAATTTTAATAGCAATAATATCATAAAATATAATTAGCAGTTGGACTGACACGATCGACCATCTTCGGTCGAATCATTTTTTATATACAATAATTTTATATCAAATTCAACACATCTACAAGAGTGACTCACACGATACCTAATGTACAGCAGAACGGTATCCACTTGACCACCTTTTTTTATAATATTTTATTTATTTTATATTATTATTATTATTATTATTATTATTATTATATAAGTTGTTCAGTAAATAAAAATAAAAATATTTATTTTCCTGAGAAGTTTAGTATGTTGTTTAAAAATATAAGCTGACAATCATACCCATACTATAAAATCGGCTGAAATCCTAAGGTCATCTCAGCTGAAAATTATGTTGAATTATCATGATGATAGTGGAATAGGTATAGCAGATACTCAAATATACCATGGACAGCTGTTGGAGTAAAAAGATGTATTCGTGTTAAGATTTTGTGCTATTTAAAATTGGTATGATACTTTAGGAGTTCAAACACGAGACCATGCACAATGGAATATTTAAAGTACATTTTTAAAAGATATTCATTCAAATGACTCTAACACGGTTATGTTTAGTGAGATTTGTCCTTTATGCTTTAAAATCAAAAAAAAAAGGGAAGATACATATTACGAAATATGTATATGTAATTTTTTTACTTGACAAAATTTAAAAAAAAAATAGAATACTATTTTATTTAAAGAAAACTCTTTTGGCCATAATTCTTGTTGTACTTAATCCCAATTATGAAAATATCTCACCATTTGAAAGAAGCAAAAAAACTACATAGTATTTGTTGACAGTGCTAGTGCAATGATATTGAAATGAATTTAAATTACTCAATAACATTTTGCTATGTGCTTTAGTGCAGCTAGAGTACATGTACTACAGTTAACATTTATTTTAACAAAACGCAATCCTAAGAATGTTATTATAAAGGATTTAAATTAATTAATGAATCTATTTCTGACAGATTTTATGATCAAAGACATCCTAGTTTATTTTTGATGGATCAAAGTTTAGCTAAAATGTATGCCATTAATAGTATTTAGCTAAAAAGTGCAACATTACTTAGTACATTTTATGTAATGTAAATGGTTTAGGACACAAAACATGGTATTTCATTACCAAAACTTAAAGGTTTAATGAAATCCTTCTGAAACATTTTGTATGCTTACCGTGTTATGGATGCATATTGCACAGTATGTGTTTGCCAATGTAATTCACGACTACAAATTTCCTCAATGACAAAAATATTTGGACAATTTTTAGAAATATAAAGAAAAATAGTGTTAATGTTTTTGAGATGGCTCATCTAGGGGTCATGTTACAAATAACTATAAATTATAAAGTAGCAGTTTCACTTTTCAAAGATCATATTTTAGGCAGGATTAAAATATACAATGTATAACTAGTACTGCTTTGGAAAATTGCTATCGCAGAAGAGGAAAATTTTAAAATAGTAGAATTTCATCAAATAGATTAATACTTAAAAAAAAATATGAAAAAGTTACATATTTGAAAATAATACATGATAATCTAACAGAATGTTATGAAAATTTTGTTCTTATTGAAAAATACAGAAGTTTATTATGTTCTGTTGACATCAACTATGGACTTCGTGTATTTCTGCCTTAACAGGAAAGCTTTTTTTGACACCAGTATACTATTTATCAATTTTTTAATTTCTGCTAATCTTCTTTTGGTTTCTTCAATAGATCGGTCTAACATCACTAAAATTACTTTTGATTATAAAGACTTAGATATGTTATTTTATGATCCATTTATAATAATTGATAGAGATCTACAACAAACACAAAATATGAATGAATCAGTTAATTTAAATAATTCAATGTAGGTTAAAAATAATACACATGACAATAAAAATAATTATTAAAGTTAGGATTAAGTCAAAAAATGCGAATTATCAAATCATCTAAGCATAATTCTTCACTAGAGTTCAAGAGGTACAATACAAAACAGTTAATTAGTAAAAAGTATTCAATTAAAGTAAGATTAGAAATTCCTCACTACGCCTGCCGAACTCCGAATTATATTAGAATTTTTTTCTGTCAAAAAGGCTTTTTTTTTTAATTTAAACAAATTAAATATTTTGTTTGAAATATATTAAGCTTTAATAGTGGAGTTTCAAAAATGTATAATTCAAGTTACAGAAAATGAATTTTTTAAATATTTACATAAAAACACTTATTGTAAGATTAGTACGTCATTCTTCGCTTCCCTCAAAATCTAAAACCCTAGATTTGGTATTAAGAAACCAAGAGAAAGGGTCTTAAGAGAATAATTATTTCATTACACATCATTTTATCAGATTTACATCAATCGATGCAGACATATTACACATTTTATAAGGTCTACACTAATCGATGCAGACATATGACAAACTCAAGCTTTTGGAATTTTGTAGTAATATACTTGTATATATTATATTGATGACTATGCTTTTCTTTATATACGTGACAACATTAAAATGTATAACTATGGAAAAGCATTTTAATTTGTTTAATCTAATAAAATTATAAAACCGGAACGACGGCTTAGGCTTAATTACAAAGTTATAGCAATTTGGTGTATTGTCAAATGAACAAAACTGTATACGAAGCCATTTAGTGATATTGGTTAGAGACCAATCGATAATTGATAAATACAAATGGATTTGTTGTAAAAAATATGCCAGAACAATCAAATAAAAGGGAAAAAACTAAATAAAAATAAAAACTTAAAAACTAAAATTTAAAACTTGCAACTATAGGTAAATTCAAATATATCTCAAAACCTAAAACTTAAAAATATTAATATTTGTAGCATGTTATTTGAAAAATATATATTTATGACTTAATTGGGTGGTTTAAAAAAAGTAGCAAACTAATAAATTAGTACACAGATCACATATAAAGAGTGATAGTGTTCTGTCTAATTTCTTAAATTAAAATAAACAATATTGTTGAAATCATATCATAATATAATGCAGTGTTTATAACTATTTTAATTTATGTGCTTATAAAATCATTCACATATTAAATCTCAATTAATAATTAAAAAAACATTAATTATTTATATCAAAACTCTAAAGGCAATTTAAGATCAAATAATATTAAAACAATTAATTTTGTAATTTAATATTTTTGTAAAATGAGTAAAACTTTTTTCAAAAACTTTGAATTTACTTTAAAAAATATTATATAATAATGAAGTACAAAATAATAATTAAATTATAATACAACACAAAACAGTAAGATAAATACTAACTGTTTGATGTATACTTTGTGTTTAGTATTTATGTGCAATATTATTTTATCAAGAAATTATAGTATTATTACAATTATATTAGTATTGGATTATTTGTTACTTACCTAAATTGTGTACATATGCATTAGGTAATTAATGTATAAAACCATTAAAATCAAGAATTTCAAAAACATTTTCAATCTTAACTATTGATGAATTGTTATTAAATCAACTGGAAAAAGGTTTAATTATTTTAACGATCAATTAAACCAGTTAAGTTCTTAAGTCAATTATAAAATAAACTATAAAGTAACTGGTTGAATTAAAAAGTTTTACAAAAAATTAACTTTTCGACTAGTATTAATGCCCCTATAACCTTTGTACTTTATACTGCAACTACCGAACAAGAGAGAATTATTATTTGTTTCCCTACAAACATACCTATATTGTTATTGTCGTTATATACTGTTGACACCTCACAGATTTCGAACAATCGCTGTACGCTCGGCCGGGGAAAAAAGTTTTGTCTAATAAAATACAATACCTACATTACTTAATATTATATAAGTTATAGGCGCACGTACATAATGTACCGAATAGTTTGTTTTAACTTTTCCCCTTACATAATATTGTATATTATGTCATTATTTTATACGATTGTACGGGAAAACTTGTCTAATTTCGAGTGATCGGGGGAGGTGGGTGTACCCACTTTTAGAATAAATTATTTGCTCGTGCGACGTGAAGCTTTCACGTCATCGTAGAAACTAGAAAGGTATAGGCTATATTATTATTATATAAGGCGGGTACTCATTTATATACGATAATAATAATATATTATTTTACCTAAGCTATATATAATATTATACTCTACAGACATTACTAACACAACGACGTGATGCGACGGCGGCGGTGGAGGTAAAGTAATTATTATTTCTGTTAACATGTAGATGTATAGGTAGTAGTTTACCGAAATCCATTGCTTTTCACGCCGAGTTGTCGAACAATAATTCTGGAACATCCGCTGTCAACTACACTGCTGTCGGAGTTTGTATTATTTAATTCGATTCCGAGCCGCGCGCGTGAGTGACTCGTAGGCAGTTTACAGTAATTTACCCTATTTATTATACATAAACTGACAAATAATATATTACACTGCAATCGTGTGCATATTTTATACTATTACTGTTGACTGGTGTAGGCTCTATTTTGTGTGTGTGTGTGTGTGTGTGTGTGTGTGTGTGTGTAGATATGTATAATATATTATGATGGCAATGACTCCGACGAGATGGATACCATTAGCGTTCGCAACGTTGGTTAGGTTAGGTGGAGGGAAGGGTGTTGGGTGTGTTTGAGGTTCATATATACATTTTAATATTCTGTTGGTCGTTATACCTGTTACTAAATAAAATAAAATTGTTTCTAAAATATGCGATGAAAACAAATGAATAGCAATATTGTGTTCCTTTAACTCTTCGTAGACCAATAATAAATGGTGATAGAAATTTGACTTTTTTTCCGCCATTTTAATTTTTAATTTTTTTGATGAATTTTAAAATTAGAGCTTTTTTTATATATCTTTGAGGACTGGGACAAATTGGTCTAATTGGTAATTTAGGGAGTATACTAAAAAGTAGTTATGGTTCATAATTAAGTCTAGGAATTTCGATTAGTGATTATACCATTTTGTTTTCCATTCTTAATTTAATGAAACATTTATACTTGGCAAAACCAGAAAATATATCAATTGTTTGTTCACATTGGCCTTCTTGATAAAAAAATATTATTAATACTTGACATGGGTTAAAAACTAAAATATACAACAAACACCATTTAATAATTAAACCATTTCATTATTTTTATTAAAAGCTAATAATAATATTAAATTTTATATAAACTTAGTAACGTATATATTTATAATACACTTTATTGATTTATTTCGAAATGACCAATGTCGATATAGGTTCATATTAATGTAAACTGATTTACTTCTATCGATATTATTGTCAGAATGACCAATGTCTGTATTAGTTTGGTGATACTACATCAGAGACGTTGGTCGTTTTAACGCAAGCAATACATAATCAATTAATATTGATGACATTAGGTATAATGGTCAAATAATCTCAAATCCATCTTCGTCAAAAAGTGACATTGGCCCTTCTTGCATTAAGCCACAGGAAGTATATTATTTAGTATATTATTATTAATCAATTTAGTAACCATGCAGGTGAATTATAGTGAAATAAATAGTACTTACTTTGATAAACATAATATGATGCGTTTTAAGTTTATACGAGTGGAGTGAAAGGGCCGAGCCTACAAAATGTATAGTATACTACTTGTAGTCTGTTATAATACTGCTCCACTCGTACTCCACTCTACATAAATTATAATGTTGTCACCGAGCAAATAACACAACACCGTAACAGCGGCAGCGGGGCCACTCTAAACTCGCTTAGACTTATATAATGCTTATTTAGGAGGCATTTACGCGTATTGCGCACTGCGCATTCGACTTGGGTAGGTGTGCTCTATATAAACTTCGAATTTGTACACACTCAAACACGGCAAAGTGTATATACCAAACTGAAATGGGTGGTTACTATATACGATACGATGATAATACGCTGCAGACATAGACGTGTTGAGCTTTAACCCTATCTGAACCTTTTTTTACGTGGGTGACCCAATAGGCAATGGCATGTCTAGAGGGGCTGGGGGGGGATGAAGCCCACCCGGAATTAATTTTTTTTAATTATTACTTCAAGTTATAACCAAAATTACTAAACTCGGTATTATCAAATCTATAATGAACCAAAAAATATTTGATGCTATTTTGTGATGACAATTCTATAATTTGTTTGTGGTGTGACCGGTGCTGAAGGGTGATCACTGCAGGTCAGATACAATTTAGGCATTTGACTATACCCAAAAATCTGCGCACGCCTATGGCTGCAGATATGATTTTATTACATAACGAAGTCTTGCAGAGCTGTCCCCTTTCCGTGTTTATATAGGTGTGATTATTAACGCGTGTGATAAATCTTTCACTAACCACAATGGTATAACTTCAATGGTACATCGACGGAGGCACACGGGCCGGATGGACAGAGGTTAAGTTAGGTTAACACGTAGATCCTTATAATGCCATCGTTGTTTGCGAGTTCATTTTTTCATGTTATAGTTTTTAAATAATAAATTGCTATTAATTTTTCAATATCCACGATGAAAACATTTTGTTGTTGTTTTTAGTTGCCCATTAATTTAAATTAATTCGATGTATACAAATGATGGTCTGTGAATTTTAGAAATATTTACACAGAAATTTATAATACCTATCAGCAGATGTGAACCGGTATATTATGACCCATTTTTGTACGAACCCATTTCTCAAACGATCGAATGACGCCTGCATCGGTGTCGGGGTTTTCTTAATTTTTACATTCAATAGGTAGTTTAATACCCACTGTTATTATTCTAAACAAGTCAATTTGTATCCATTTCGGTATTTCTTCAAATTTAAACTGACTTGACTTAACACAAATTATTTAGTATTTTGCTGAGTTCAAAACAAAAGCTTTCGTACCAATAGTTTTGTGTTTTTATCAAAAATTCAGTTTTCACTAATATAAGTGATATCTTCTAGAATCCGATGTATTTAAATCAAAGGATAACAACATATAGCTAAAATTGTATCATTTACTTCATGTGACAAATAAAAAAAAAATAGAATTTATTATGCAATTTGTCATACACAGAAGACATTAAATAGGTAATACATTTAGCAAAAGTTTTGATTTTATAAATTTTTAAGCCGAATTTTTAAAGAAATTTAAGTAGGTCCCTATAAATTCACCATAAAGCAGTTTTTTTCCAATTTTAGCTTATTTCATTATTAAAAAAAAGTAGTTTTAATAATTCTTTTTTACTAAATTACTCACATTTTAGTAATTCATTTTTATAAATTACTTCGAAATGATATAAGAAAAAACATATTACAAATCGTTATAGTATGTATCGTTGTTTAGAATAAAAACGTTATACAACTTTTGTATTTATTGTTTATCGTTAAAAATAATATCTAATACGAGGAAGGGCCCGGATACGGAATATAATTAATTATTAGATTGATTGCTAAGATAAAAATAAATCAAGTGGAATAAATATTTCTACGAAACCAATATTATAACTTTTAAGTAAATGGATTTTAAATTATTTTGTTTTGCGTTATTTGCTGTTTAATGATATTCTATAATTTACATTTTGCGTTGTAATTTGTTTAATGATTTATTATATGTTTTATTAATCATTATGTTTTATTTTGTGGTATTTAATTATTTTTGTTTAATTTTAATAGTTATTTTTTTTTCATATATAACGTTATAACCATAACGTTACTATAACGTTTGCAAGCCCCGGTTTTCAGTAATAAAAAATAAAAATGTTTAGAATGTACTTTTAGCGCAAGCGTTTATAAATTATTAAAAAGCTAAAGTTATTTAATTTGTCAGGTCATCTGTTAAGCATACATAAATTGTAACGCATATGCGGATGACACGTGTTTACTGTTCTCGGGTGTTTCTCGGTATGTAGAAGTTCGTCAAAACCTATACGCAAGAATTAAAAAAAAAAAATAGCCAGTTATCTGAATTTTAGAAATCAACAATGCATTTTAAGAATAACTTTTATGAATTTCTCAATTACCCGATAAGAATGAGAACAATATTTTGATAATTATTTAAAAATCTATTTATGTGAAAATGCATGTCAAAAACAGTTGACATTAAATATTTATATATTAAACGATTATACATATTGTTAAATAATAATAAAAATATATATACTCACAAACAGGACTCGCACAGATATTTTATAATAGTGTATGTCTGCGGTGTCACGTGCAGGCACACTTCGTTACATTTTCAAGGCGGTAACCCATCCGGAATCTCTAAGCAAATAATATTATTACATGCACAATGTTCATATAGTACTTTGACCGAGCATGCATGGCATCATATAGGTAGACATAATATTATAAATGTGCGCATTATATCGACGCATGTGCAAATACTAGTGAACATTTTTTTTTAATACTTAATTGCGACTTTAATTATAAGACAAATAATTTAATTAATTGATAGTCGGTCATGACTTATATCACGGTTTATATTTACGTTATATTTAGTATATCTTAAACCCTGATTTATATTTACACTTTTCCAAAGAACTTGAATGATAGCTAGTTTGTTGTTTAATGAAAATAGCTGTTTATTGTAATATCAGCTCTACGCATATTTTGTATATTGCAGTATTTTTAGATTAAAACAAAAAAATGTCTTTGAAATTGTACTGCTCAACAAAGGTAAAAACACGAATGATGAAAATACACTAACTACAACTGTTGGATAATTAAAAGAAAATCTGTCCAACATCGACGACTCATAAAACGTATAGAATTTATTATATTATTATATTCGTTTGAACTTACAAATTACGATGTGTATACATTATGTACTACCTACGCCTCTGCAGTTTAGGAAATGTTTATTTTATAAGTAAACTCATATTTATTAGTAAGTATTTCTCTTTTAAAGGAATTCGTTTCTTCCCACGTCTTTCTTTTCTTTCGTTCTGTTAAATTAAGAAAACAAGAAATATGCACCATCAACATTCAAACCGTCATAATATTTATATCGGTGCTTTCTGCAGCGGCATTCTTATTGTTAGTGTACTTATATATATATTATACATGTATATACGGTATATAATATAGTCCGTAGTTAGAGAAATTCTGTTTGTCGAAGTATAAAGATAGAACGTCATAAAGTGATGCGAAGGATTATGAAATGCCATTATGTTTTCAAAAGAACAACAATTTTCGTCTACATTGCGCCACGACGAAATAAAAAATTCTTTACCGTTCCTGTATTGTATATTGTTTCTTAGAATCAAAAGCTGCAACCGGCTTGAGTTGCCTTATTACAGGTAAGAGATAGTTTAAGCCAATCGTATAAATGACGTCTTATAATAATATATAATAATGAATAATATCTGACTACTATGTATTTATAATATATCTATAATAATATAGTGTTATTTTATTATGGTAGCATTATTTATATAATAAATTAAAAATTATTAAATTATTAAAATACTAATATTATTGTTATTTTAAAATTATTGTTTGTATGTAGGAGCAATGTATTTAACTAAAAAAACCAATTTAACAAATTCATTCACTAATAGAAAGCTCTACTACTCCCGAGTATAATGCATATTATGTTTTTCATTAAATAAATATAAAAATGAATGTATGCTTAAACGGGGCTAAAGACTTAAATACTGCACTGATTAACAACACATTTTGTATAGATATTTTTTGAGACTTGAGAAGTGTTTTAGTTTCGTTTTTCAATCCTTATAGGAGCATATATCCAATCCTCCATAGATTTACCGCGGCGACAGAACCGACGGATTGCCCATCTTGGTAAAATTAGTTCTCAAAGCGAGAAACCTGATTTAGCACTGTAATTTAAATTTTTGATATTTATTTACTTTATTTAAAATTCTGATGAGTGGAGTGGAATGGAGTGAAGTTGTACAGGAGTACCACACAAAATGTTATCTTAGTCCACTACTTTACTCATCTAAACTTCAAATACTTATGACAAATAAACTATAATTATCCAAAATTTAATTTTTATAGATCGAAATACCTATTCTAAATAATATTCAGCTTAGGAATATGAAGATAAAAATAATAAAAATATATAATTTTGTGATGTAAAAGAAATATTTTCAAAAACGTTAGTGTTTTCATACGTTAGACCAATTACCCATTTACCCTGTAAAGACACCCAAAATCAATAGAAGATAATAGGGGATGATAAAAAATATTACAAAAATTAAGTAAATAATTTGATGTTTAGTTTACGTAGACTGGAGAAAGCTCATATAGGTTCAGACCTCAATATCGTCATAATAATAATTAATTATAGAACCAATAAATAATAAATATACAAATTATAGGAAAATGCATAGGTGCAAGGGCTTACATTTATTTTTGGGGAAGGGACTCAAGCCCCCCCCCCCACCTCATAACATGCTTAGTACTACAGAATATAGCAATTAGGACTAACTATTAATTAATAGCTTATGAACTGGGAAGGGGGACTTACCGATATTTTCAGAGGGGAATAAGTCCCTCCACGCCTCTCCTTTTGTGCTAATTGAAAAACGACAATAATATTGCAATCAGAGCAAAATCTAATCAAATGAACAAATAAATAAATAAACAAATAAAATAATAATTCATATGCTACCAAAAAATAACAATAATTTATAAAGAGAAAAAACATAAAAAGTACCGCTATATAATTATATAAAGCACTATTAAAAAATGTTTTTTATATATATTTTAGGTTTTCTTTTCTATTTAATTTTCATTTTGCCTGGTGACCGTGGGCCGACGGCATGAATTTGTGGTACTATTTGTTGTCCCTAATGACGGCAGTTGGACACACGATTAAATTAAAAAATATCTCTTTTTGCATGGAACAGATAAAATAAAATAAAAACCAACGACTGACTCCAGTAGTCGGGTATTGCTTGGACGACCGTTGTTTTAACAATAATTTATTAACAGTGGGAAATTGGTCGGTAAGTGTAATATAAAATTAGTGGCTCCGCAATCGGTAGATACAGCAATTAAAAAACTATAGGAAGGTAGTGATTCTAAAAGCTAACGTCATCATCTTTCAGTGTGCTTACATATTATAACATTAAGAACTTACATTGTTAAAATATATTACTTAAATGCAATAGGTGATTTATAAAACATGCTCACTCCCACTTGGTTATTCAATAATGAACTGATTCCAATTATGATTTATGAAATTTTCAAATTCTTGAGATTTTCTATACTATTTAAGAAGTGTTCTGTGGTGATACAAAATTCTGTTTTTTAAACAAGAACACTACATTTAGATTCTGAACGGAGCAAGGAATGTATATTGATTTTACAATGATGTGTGTTTTTTTTTTCTTTTTTTGTCTGCTACCATGTTTAAAGGCAATAAAAGTATTCCGATTTTTTTCACCAGCATATTTTTCGGTAGGAAAGTGAATCTAGTTGGTACTTTGGAGGTCAAAAATAAAAAAATCACTATAGTTTTCAAACGCGTCGGGAAATACAACAAAAAAATTGAAGGAAAACAGGAATTTTTATTCAAAGTTATTTTCGACAAAATCGATTTTGTTTTTTAGTGTAACACTAAAAGTAATCATAGTAGGTATATGAAATTCTCACCAAATGTTTATGTAAGTATTTTCTATACACCATAAAATTTTCAAAATATTTTGACTTTTTTTGAGCTATTTCTAAGCATAATAATTTTTTGGGTTTTTTTTTACTTTTTTTATTATTATTAATAAAAAAATTTTCAATCGGTCAAAGAACTTGAAAAATTAATTAAAGGTTCTTCATAACTTGTTATAAGTGAAAATTGAAAAAAAATTGAGCGTAAGTCTCTAATAGTTTTTTAAGCATCTAAAGTTAAAATTTCAATGAAATACATAAGAATCACGAAAATTTGCAGTTTTTTTTTTGATTAGGAAATTCATAAAAATGTTTTTATTCAAATCTAAGATTTGAAAATTCAACACAAGGATCTCTATAAGTTTTTCTCCATTTCAAAAAAAAAAAATTACCAGAAATTTAAAGTAATTTTTTATGAGCGTTGAAATTAAATATTGGATATTCACCCTTTTTTCCGGGAACGATTTTTATTATTTTGATGTAAATCATCACACTATTTTTTGTTAGACTAAATGTTTAGATTATCATTTTCTATACACCAAAAAAATTTAAAAATATTTTAAACATTTTTAAGCAAATTGTAGGATTAAAAAATTTTTGGTTTTTTCAAATTTTTTTTCTTTAAATATTGATAAAAAAAATTTTGTTGCGTCAAATTTCTTGAATATTTATTACAAGATTTCTCATAAGTTGTTAAAATAGTAGATTAAAAATAATAAAAATACATAGGCATTATAAAATGTTCAGTTTTTATAAGTAAGGATTGAAAATTTAAAACAAGGTTTTTCGTAAGTATTTTATAGTGTAATCAAAAAATCAAATAATATGTTAAAAATAATTGTTTATAGACATTTTAAGTTAAAATTTGGACGAAATTAGATATTTTAATAAAGAATAATGATGTTATTTATTTCGTCGTAATTTAAAAATATTTTTTGAGGGTTCTTGGAACTTTTAAAGTATATTATTATATTTTATACACTTAATTAATTTTTGAAATGCAATGTTTTCTGCAAAAACTAATTCAACTTACTGTATTATTAATAATAAAATAATTTATACTAATAATAATAATATTTTAAAATACACTTAGTTATGTAGGCTGATAGACGGTCTTCGCTCAGAATCGTTTTTCATATACAATGATTTATATTATTGAATTCAAATTTAACATATCCATGAAAGTGACCCATTCGACCAACCTTGCCGATATTTTTTACTGTTATTTATTTATTGCACTAACTTTGTGCAGGATAATTTTATTTATAAATTTTGATGTATCTAATTAAAAATTTGAATGAATAGTTTTTCAGTTATTCTAATATTTATACTAAAGATAAAATTCTTTAAAAACGGATTACAAAATAAATAAAATAGATATAATTTTGAATCTAATATTTTATACACTTGGACCATTTTTACAAACTTCTTTAG
Organism: Pentalonia nigronervosa; assembly: GCA_014851325.1. Classification (NCBI taxonomy): domain Eukaryota; kingdom Metazoa; phylum Arthropoda; class Insecta; order Hemiptera; family Aphididae; genus Pentalonia; species Pentalonia nigronervosa. Next base: position 9,827 of record JACXSJ010002257.1, on the reverse strand, counting down.
TTTTTAAATCAATATAATAACTAACATTTTCAAATCGCCATAGCCATCATCATCATCACGAACCTATTGTCTTTCATAAACAAAGTTAAATAACTTAAAAACTATTATAATGTAACTGAACACTGATATATCAGTGATGATGATCATTGTAAATGAGTATAAAGGAATCTATAGGTACAAATCTATGTCTATTTAACTGTGATTATTATTTATATTCATCAATTTCTATGTACATATCATAATATTATTTAACGTATATTTTTTATTATAAAACAGAAGTTTATGTTTAAATCATATTATTTTTTTATCAAAAACTAATGTATAAACGTGATAAATCAAATTATTTGCAATAAAATACCCTGCTGTACAGTTTAGATGTTGAGACACGAGTTTATTTCATTATTATTGAGTAGGTCACTGTGATGGATGTGTTAAATCTGAATTCAATGATGAATAATTGCATACGAAAAACGATTTTGAATGGAGACAGCCTTTATTTTTTTTTCATTTAAACTTCTCTGTTTTTTTTTTTTTTTTTTAATATTCATTGAAACGACCTCAAGGTCTTCGTCAATGTTTATCATAAGTGGGTGTAGGGAGATCATGTGATCTATCTATGTATACATCACTATATGCATGATACTACCCCCTTTTTCCAAGAGGTGACATGTGCGGTTTTCATTCCCAGTGGAGTGGGACCTAGTTGGAAATCGAATGATGCAATCCGTCCGATAGCACGGGAAAATGGCAATTGCGCAGAATCACATATATTTTTTACACTTTGCTATGAATCGAATTGATAACTGTGCGAGTCGCAATCATATGTGTGACCACTGCGCCACTCCGACCCGTATTTAAATTTCTATTAAAGAAATTAATTTTACTATTAGTTATACTGCTGGAATTTTACAGTATAAATAGGCAATACCTAGCTTAAAATTAATCTAAAAATTTCGAAAATATAATTGCTCATTGTAAAAATATATAATGTTTATAAAAAGTAATAATATTGTCACAATATGTTTTTTAGATTTTTAAGACTCACTAAAAATTATTTATAAGAAGTCGTATATTACATCATTTTCAGTACTAATTATTTTAGTTTTTAACTACCTACAAAATAATTTGAAAACTTTCGGGGTGCTGACGAATTTTGTTAAAATGTGCACTTAAAAAGTCTATATAAAAAAAAAATCGAGCATATGTTCTTTAAATATTAATAAATTGCTACAGGAACAACTTGTAACAACACAACTATGTGGTCATTGTATTCTGGGCCCTAATAATAACAAAAATTATTAACGCTAGTGTTAAATTTACTGGTGTGGTTTAGTAATAGTGTACGAACGACCGACGAATGGACCGTTTGAAGGATGGTAAAAAAGCGACTAGGTGCAAGTTTTTAAACCGTTTAAAATTGTACAGAAAATCGTACACACTGCAGCAATCTAATTGAAGTTCTTATCATAATAACTTATACACAATAAATTACTTAGTATACACTTACTTACTTACATAACAAGTGTTAGTGCTATTTACTTGTTCCACGCGCAGATGTTTGGCAAAACCAGTAGATTGTTTGAATTGCAATAGAAATTGCTACGGATTGTTGATATTATCAAATTGAAATATTATGTACAGGGTCGAGCCGAGGGCTAACAAAGTAGGTGCTTGCCAGAGATGCAAAATTTCGAATGGGAATGGGTACGCAAAATTTGATGTAATCATTAAATTAGAATTTGGAAATCAAAGCCAAAATATTTTAATATGATAATATCTGTTATTAGATAAAAGTTGATTAGGTAGTGCATTGTAAATTTAGCAATTTGACTTTTATAATAAACCCCAAATTTAGTATTGAAATAATTATATCGGTCGATGATGACTGGTACCAAATGATACCATTGAGTAATATTTATTCATAATAATGTCTATATTTCTACACGTATAATATAATATAATAAACTGGAAGGAATATAACATGACTCAGAGTCTAAGTAAACAAGCGAAACTATTGTGAAGCTGTACAATGCTATACATTTCTAAATTCTATCATTACAAGTCTTAAATGGAAATTAGAAAAAATATCTAATATAATATTTTCAAATTTTTCATTTTTGTCAGGTCGAAGTTGATTGATTATGAAAGTAGATAATATCGCAAAAATGGTCGGATCTAGCGTTATTATATATTGTGTTTATTTAAAGGTGGTGAATTGAAGTTAAAAGTTTCAAGTTTCAAGTTTTTAAATTAATAGCGTTATTTAAAACTGCAACCTCTTATGACTTTTTAAAGTTTATACATCAACATTCTCAAAAGATGTATACTCAAATTTGGAAGTGACATTAAGAATTTTTTTAATATCAAAGGTTACAGAACTTGCAAAAGAAGTTTTATCAAATTAAAGTTTATAAAAAATTATTTATGTTCCACCATGGTTCAAGAACGTCCATCAAATTTTGCCATACTTTTAAATGAACACCAAATTGCATCTAAGATAGAAAAATGGAGTATGGACTACACTTCCAATCGTCGAAGAATTTGCTTCCAAATAAGTCAGAAAAATTAAATTCTTATAATAAATTATGTTGTACTTATATTTAATTTATGTATAATATTTATGAGAAATTTAATTTTAAATTGTCATGCTTTTTGATCGTGCATAAAAATTGTTATAAACTAAAACAAAAAGAAATTCTAAATTTTTAAATGCATGTTAGATTATTTTGAAAATTTATTTGTGTATTAAAAATGATTATTTAAGTAACAGTGTAAAGTTCTAAGTTTCTACGGTTAATATTATTTTATTTATAAAAAAAATAATGAAAATTGTTTGAAAATAAATCGTTATTTTACGTTTAAATATTCGATTTCGTCTAAATTTGAACTTCAATTGCTCATAAAAAATGTATGTGGCGTGACGTTAAACTTTTAAATAACAGCACACAAACTTATTAAATTATGAGGAATATTTTATTATATTTTCAAGCTTCTTAACATTCAAACAAACATTTTAATAAAGTACATAAATCGAAAACATACTAAAAAAAATTAAAAATTTCAAATGTCCGTAATAGCACAAAAAGACCCAAAATATTTTTCGTTAGTGATAAAATGTGTTGAAAATATAAAATGTCTATGGTTATTCATTTTTGAGTTGCAACAAAACCGATCTTAAATACCAATTTTGCGTAAAATGTCGAGATTATTTTGATTTAAAGTAAAAAGAGTTTAACATTGAAACATTTATTTATTAATCTATAATAAGTTATTACCTATAGACACAATAATATAATAATAATAATAATAATAATAATAATAATGTAATAATGTGTGACATAATAATGTTTGAAAAAAAACACACGAATTATTGTAAATTCAATCGCTCATCTCCGAGTCTAACAATATAAATTAAAATACAATTGATTAATTTTAATTATTTTGAGTGTGAATAATTTATTGTTAGATATTCAAAAATATTTTATTTAATCGCACATATAAGTACCAAGTACCTATGCCAATAAAACTCATTATTTGTATATTGTCATTATTCATTATTTGTTTTAGGAACGGTCGTTATATTAGCTATATAGAGTTCAATAATTTTAACGGGCGCTAATATCTTTCAAGTCCACGAGTCCTCCTTCTTATAATTTTTCAATTCAATCACTGGTCTAATTTAATTTTTTGGTTTTAGGACGCAAACAAAATATAATACGACGATCTATGGTTTGCCTGCGAGTAAATATATTTGTGTTTGCAAACATTAGTTCAACTTATACATTATCACTAATTGAAAAATAAACTAGTGTTTAAAATCAATTTTAAATATCGATTAAAAATCTTCTAAGAAATCAAAACCGAAATTTTTTTTAATGGTTAGGTAACCATTTAGAAATCCAGTTATTTAAAATTTACATCGAAATCAAAAATTAACAAAATCGATAAATTGTATTAAAATAATTTAAATTTTATAGTTATTATTATATACAATAGGTCTATAATATGGGTCTATATTATGCGTAATATCTATAATGTTGTTCATCGGTAGATTTAACTATACAAGTAATAATATAAGTAATACACTAATACCTAACATTTCGTTTTCTTAGGTCCATTTCATAGACACGTGTAAAAATGTGTTTAGAACGAGCAAATCAATATACTACATATACGTATACAGCTTATAGATATACATAAATCAAAATTAAAATTGCAAAAATGTAAACATTTTAATAATAAATATCTTATTTCAAAATTCAAATCTTATTACGAACTAGAAAACAATTAAAGCCATAATGCGCAGCAGCCAACGATAAAAAAAAACATTAAATTATAAAATCAATACATTATTTCAATCAGAAAAAAAAACTAATATCAATAATCAGCAAAATCGAATTTAAGATCGAATTCGATTTTATGCCTTGTATAAATAAATATATAATAAAATAACGTTAGAATTCTATGTAATATGTTGACACAAATCTTTTTCACTTAGAATTGTTTTTCATCGTATACAATAATTTTTCTATAAATTGAAGATCAGATGATTGAGTGCCGTAGCCAGAAAATTGTTTTTTTAGGGATGGGACTTAATTTTTTTCTTTATTTTTTGCAGAACTAAAAAACTTGTTACCTGTTACTGTTTATGATACCACATTGTTCATAAAATAAATTTTCAGGAGGACACATGCAGCTACAGCGTTGAGATAATTATTATTTTGAAAATTTAACATTTGGCTTCATTGATACAATTTATTAGTTTTCTAGATGTTTGGGGAGTGGGTGCAAGTATTTCATATTATAGGGTATGTCTGGTAGATAGTTTGTGTTTGGTGCGTATTTCATTGCACAGGCGGCATTCAATGAGTATGTGCTTTACCGCAATGAGTGTTTCGCAAATAGGACATTAGGGTGGGTCTTTATTGGCCATGAGGTGGCCGAGGTGGTCATGTGGGTGTGACTTATTCGGAAGTGATCAAATATATATCCTCATCTCTTCTGGTCATCACGTACGGTTTGGGCTATAGCCATATTGCTGTTTGTTTGATTTCTCCGAGCTTGTTATTATTGTTATTTATCCAAAGGTTTCATTCATATAATTGGATTTCATTGCATTTTGCAGGTCTTGGTTTGATATATAGGGACATACTTCGAAAACGGAGTTATATATTGCTTCTTTAGCTTTTGAGTCTATATTAATATAATAATTATTATTTATTATTAATTTTCAAATAGTCATTGCCAGGTTGGGGGTATCATTGCCGTTATATTTTAAACCTATTATCATGGGCTTGTATCCTTATTTAGTATAAAATTAATATACTTGGAAAATATTTGTTCGAATTTCGATTATAAATACATAAAAATTTTCGAAAATTGTTTCTTTAACATTTAAACGATAAAAAGGGTGGTTTTCGTATGAAAAAAGAACTTTGTACCTATCAGAATAAAGCTCCTTATATTGTATAAAAAAATCTTAAGTATAATATTAAAATATGGTCCTCGAGTACACTTTAAAATTTCAAAAATCAGAATATTTTAATATAATATTAATTGTTAAAGGAAAAACGGGTGCGAGCAATGAACTTCGTGCTTAGTGAATCATCCTGTGTATTATATATTTATATAGCGATGAGTTGTGTATACAAAATTCGAATTTCTCTATTCTTGGTGTTTGGCGTCTTATTGCCAACGGCACGTGTAAGAGGAGGGGGAAGGATGAAAAGACTCGATATTTGACTCACAAAGTCGCTATGTAGACAATAAAGAAATAATAAGTTTTACCGCCGCCGGCGTCTTTTAACGGTCTGGACGCGCGGACGGGAATGTATTCTGCGGCCTGTTATATAGAACATTCAACCGCGTTCGGGTCCTCGGGCCGGAGATGTCGGTGCCTATAAATTATAATTCTCTATTTGGTCGTGTGCACAGTGATTGACATACAATAATGTACGAATGACACTTTTTATCTGATCGCAATCGAATTTAAGTTTAGGTGTACACATGTCCAGGCGGCGCTACATATTACAGTAAAACCTCCTTACAACAAACCCCCTATAAGACGGATATCTTCTTACAACGGAAAATAACAAAAGTTCTTTACAACCCATATCCTGTATATTTTAGTCTCTTTATAATGTAAACTTCTTTGTGACGGAAAAATCAGTCGGTAGCGAGCGATTCCGTTATAAGTAGGTTTTACTGTATACTGTTATTATACGCTCGACTGATGCAGTGCTTATCGATGTAGAAATGACGAATGGCGTGAGATATCTTATAAAAGCTAACGAAAAGAATTTCTCAGAAAAATGTTTCATAATGTTTATTATATATTTACCATTTTTTAAACAGATTGTAAATATTGTTATCCGTTTCTCTCTATAGCAGCGTTTCTCAACCTGTGGTACGTGGAAAGCTCACAAATGACACGCGAAGAAAATCTCCTTTTATAAAAACAATTGAAATAAACCATTTTGTTGACATTATTTACGGCGTGGAGTTATAACCTGAGGTGGGTATGGTTCTTTTTATGCATTAAATTCTTATATTGTCATAACTTTGTAGTTTCTAATAAAATAAAATTCCATACGTCATGTAAATCAATGTATACATTTTTGATGAGCACAAAGAAGGTTATTGTTAATGGTAGTGGCACGTTAAAATGTTTCAAACTACGTAGGCGATAAGCTGATTAAAAAGGTTTAGGTACACATTTTTGTTTTTATGCAGATAAACAAAATTCCTAAATCTCCGCGGAGAGGTAAATTCACCACATTGACCAATTGAGACAAACAACTGTCAAGGCAGCAAGTTGACGTTATTCGATTCGATGCCTGGAAAGTAATTATCGTATAACTTTTTTAAGACAAAAAATAGTTTTTTCAACGTCAAATATCGCATTATTAATTTGTACAAATTTTGCTATTTTATATTTATATAATTAAATGAGCCACCTTCTTTTGAACAAACAATAATATTATGGAGATTTAATTTTAGATAGAAAATATTGTATGTATTTTTTCCTTAGATGAATGTTTTAATTAAATAACACAGCCGAATGACTTCTTATTAACACAAAATATACACAGAATTCACTTTAAACTATCTGTAGTCTAGCGTCCGAAACGAAATAAGTTGACGATTTCATCCGCAATCCCAACTATATACATAGATTTACAATATAAAATGAGGTAAAAAAACAACAATACAATTATTCAAAAAAGAAAAAAAATAAATGTTGTTATTAATTTGTAAAACAACAACCATTTTCTTACACGAAAAGTTAATTTACTCGATAGGAATAATTGCAGGAAGCTAATTGGTAAATTAAATTATTAATAGGTATTCACTTGGTGGTATTATTTGCAAACAAAGTTTCAGTCAATACCTACTAAATATAATTTTTTTTTAAATAATAATTGTTAAATATAAAAATTAAAAATATTTAAAATATGGACAAGCATAGACAAAATTTATAATTATATGGGAATATATTTTAGATTTTGAGCCTATATATTTTATAGCAGTGCTTGAAATAGGAAACATTTTTTTCGATTTCGATTTTGGTTTCAAATAGCAGTGTTTATTTTTACATTTTTTCACTTTTTTTTTTATTAAATTCCCCCAGTACAATTTTATATAAAACGAAAGTGTTTATACAAAATAATTCAAAAAATCAAATCGATAAAAAAAAAAAATCTTTAACTATTATGACAATTGTTTGGAAAATTCAGTTATCTAACATGTGTAGATAACAACATTTAACAATGACCTAAAAAAATGCAATGAACATATTCAAAAATGCGTAATGCATTTAATTGTAAATCAAATGTTTAAATTAAATAATAAAATGCAACAAAATGTGTAATATGATTTGATTTTTGCGAAAAAGTATATTTATTTATATTTATTTGTCATGTTAAAAAAATATATTAGCTGTTTTGTCAAACTAACAGTTTTGAAAGTTAATTTAAATTATTTGATTTTAGAATTATGTATTTTAATTTTTTTTAATTCTAATATTTGACTTAAATCATACGAAAAAAATTAGGCATTTTTATTTAAATCTATGAAAATTGGTTAAACCAAATGTCGAAAAATACAAAATAAAAATTAATTATTTTAATTTATATATTATTGAAACACGTGTTTAGCAATAGGAAAGCATTTTAAGACATTTAGACTTTCTAAAAAAATTAACGAAATAGTCATCAACTTACGAGCACTGATGGCAAATAAGAGACTATTGTAATATTATTCGTTACGAATTAATGAAAATCACATATGCACGCGTCGATTATTTTTTTCGAGAAGTATACATATATCTATTAAATATTGTGTTATTCGAATTACAATTTAAAAAAAAAAAAAACTTATAATTTATACAATAAATAATAATGATGTACTATAATATAGTAACTGACATTCTAGATAACAATAGAACACGCACATATTAACTATTTAAGTAGGTATTATATTTATACCATGGTGTGTGGTGAAAATAAAATAGATACCTATCGCATAATAATATGTGAAAGTATAGTATACCTATCTATATTAGGGGTGGTCAAACGATGGTGACGGAGGGCATACACCTCTCATGACTTTTTTTTAAATATTTATAATAATATAATATAATATTATTGATATTTTTATAAAGAAAATAATGTGAATTATACAACATTTTTTTTATAATCTGATAAAATATGAATGTCTATTTAAACAATAAACTCTTTCATAGCCATATAAAGGTAAATACTGTGCCTATTAAATGTGCTTTATACCAAAAGAAAATATTTCTATAATTAAAATAACTAATACATAACTATTAAACTAACAGTTTAAACATAAAACATCTATTACATCTAACTAACTAATTTATATCATAAAACATAAGATATAACTTTTTAGATTTTCTATCATTTTTTTATTATTTCTTGTATAGTTATATTTTAAATATTATTTAAATATTAGTTTAAAACTCTTTAATATAAATAAATTGTATAATCATCATGTTATTCTAGAGTCGTCTCGATGATTGTTTATCGCGAGGTTAAAATACTAATTTAGGTGGATTTGGTTATCTATGAATAAACTATTTAGTTTATGTTTTTAATTGATAAATTAATCTATAATCCTTAAATTATGCTTTTAAAGATCAAAGTGCGTGCCATAAAATCAGCCTCATCCCTGTCAATGACAAAATCATTTGACTACCACCGTATATATACCATGTATATATTGTTATATCTTTACGATTTATGGGCGTGCGAGTGTATTACATTTTTTCAAATAATTTCGTATGAACTGCACACGCGACAACAGATTAGTTTGCAATTGGAGAAAAAATTATCGCAGTACTAAAATTATTTAACTTTTTAGATTTGTTCTCATTTCTTTTGTAGTTCAATTAAAAATATGATTAAATATTTTAGACTCCTTATTTGTTTTGTAAATTGTGTAATTATTACGTTATTCTAGAGTCGCGTCGTATCAATTGTGGCTTGGCCACAATGGACCGTTCGTCGTGGGACTGAAATGATTTTTCGAATTTAGGTGCAACATTAGTTACATTTTTAGTTTAATGATCAAAGTGCGTGTTGGAAAAATCCCCCCCCCCCGCTCCCAAATGACAATATCGTTTGACCGCCACCGACGATGTGTATTACACTGTGATATTGTTATATTCTGGCGATTTATTGTCGCGCGAGCGTATTACATTTTTTCAAGCAATAATTTCGTACGGACCGCGCGCGCGACAGGTTTGTTTGCAAGCGGAGGAAAAAAAAAAATATCACAGCACTATAATACAACGTCTCTGTCCG
>JACXSJ010002256.1:0-50783 GCA_014851325.1 Pentalonia nigronervosa | reverse complement strand
CGATATCAGAAAACTGAAAGTTATTATACGTATATTAATAGCCTGTTATATAATATAGTAATATTTAATTTTACGATAACATATAATGGACTAATTAGGTTTACTCCACTACTATCAAAATGTGATAATTAATTATTTATTTTTAAACTTTAAATTTTTCATTTTTGTCCCATTATGAACTTATTCTGGCCCACTGTGGGACGACGAGAATTAAAATAATATCTGAGTTGTTGTTATGCGCTTATTTAAAATCCGTTATTGACCGCGTCGTTTAGACGTTTACCTCTGGATTTGTGTCCAATACCATGGAAAATTCCAATATGGCAATATCACATGAAAATTACACGAACCTATCGGCGGCTGTTGTGCCTATTGTATTGTACATATTTTATTGATTACGAGTGAAAAAGCATTGGACTTCAAATTCGAAAACGAAATACCGATGTTCGTTGGTTATGTTACTTTAAATAAATTAGGTTGACGTAATTTTTGTTTTTGTCGAAGTCCATTAAATATTATTTAATTTATTTTTGTCTACATATCTACAATAGAAAATACATTTAGGTACCAACGGCATATTTAAAAACACTTGTTATAATAAAATATTTAAATTAAAACTTTGTTTAGGAAGATAAACTTCCCATCATCTATAATCAGTTTGTCGATATCATTACACAATACAAATTTTCATTTAAAAAGGAATTAGTTCTAATATTGGACAATTAAATTTCTTCCTTGAAACCATCAATATATTAGTTACTAATCAATGTTTTTTTTCTCGATAATTTCAATCTAAATCAGTAGTCTCCAAACTTTTTTAATGGTAAGTCAAATCTGTGATACTCTTCTGCTTCGCGAGCGATTTTTTTTTTTTTGAAGAAGAAGGATTGAGAGGTATTAAAATTGGGAATAAGAATTATTTTAAAATATATATAGGTATTTTTGTTTTAATTTTTATTTTAATAAATTCGTTTTATTATGATACGAGTATGTTACTTAATGAGAAGTTTTGAATTCCTCGTATTTTAACATTTTTTGGTAGTTTGTATCAAACTTTGTTGTTCTAATCAGCAGCGTCGTTTGTAAATGTTAGTTACTTTATTATTTAGATTTGATGGATTCCATTTTTTTTAAAAATCTGCTCACATAAGTAGGTAGAGCCATATATTGAAAATATTTCACTTGAAAATTTTTTGATATTTAAAAAAGACTTCTTTGGCAACATGACATAAAATTAAATCAAAATCTTGGCGGGCCACTGATCTAAATAATAATTTCAAATTGATTGATATATGTACATGACAAAATGATATTTCCTGTGACTTCATGATGTATTTATTCCATTTTAATAACGATAAAATCATGTTTTTTAAATATATTTATACTCTATATTTAAACGAAATTAGTATGATGTTATTTTACATAAATACTATAAATAATTGTTTTTTCTAATGTAAATTCTAGATAAGACTTGGGTTTGGTATTTTAATTGAACAATTCATACAATAATAAATTACACTCACATTTTTGCAAAAGAAAAATTATAATTATTTGAATTTTGACTGTTAAATCAGTAATATTTTTGACAAAATGGCCATGTACAAATTTGCGAGTTTCGGAATAATGATCCAATTCTTAGTTAGCGTGCTTAAATTAAAGCTAATTGCACACTCATCTTTGGTAAAAGAAAAGTTAAGTATATTTGAATTTTTATAAATAAACGCTAGTGGGGGAGTTGATTATTCATTCAATCCGCCTTAGTGAATTTTACCTTCAGTCAAAATTATTACTCGTTCTTTTAACTAAATCTGTATATCAATAACTGATCACTAAGAATCAAAAATATTTGGAGAACTTAGTGTATTGTATTTAACCATTAGTTTTGACAAATGTCTAACTTTGAATTTAAAGTTCTTATATAAAAAAAAATCGCCCATTTTTTGGATATTTTTAATTTCTATAAGATCATTTCACGAGGAACTTTGAATTATACTATCAAGATTTTTAATTTAGAATTACATTGTTTATTAAATTGTTTAAAAAAGGTCGGCAAGTAGGTACCGTTCTGCTGTACAGTAGGTGTCCAGTGGATCACTGTTATGGATGTGTTAAATTTGAATTCAATGATATAAAATCTTTGTGTACTAAAAATGATTCTGCGCGAAGACGGTCTGTCAGCCTACATAACTAAGTGTATTATATTATATTATTGCTATTTAAATAATTAATTTCACTATTAAAATGCTGTAGGTTGAATTAATTTTTGGAGAAAAAATTGCATTTAAAAATGTCATTGAGTGTATAAAATATAATAATATACTTTAAAAGTTTCAAGCACTCATGAAAAATGTTTTTAAATTACAACGAAATAACTTATATCGTTATTATTCATTTAAATATCTAATTTCGTCTAAATTCTAATTTAAAATGTTTATAAAAAGAAACCATATATATATATATATTTAAACAAAGTTGGGTTAGTTACATCATTTAAACTTAAGACCGGCTTGACCAATTTTGATGATTTTTGATATGTTGGGTTCGTCTCCGCCTTATAATAACTATTAAAATATATCAGAAAGATTTACGTAAAAAAAATAAATAACATATTAATTTAAAGGGTTTAATAATCGTATTAAATTTACGTAATAATATTTTTTTTCCTATTCATGGAACAACACGCGATAACGGGTCGTCATATATTCTTTGAAAATAATAAAAATAACGATGGGATTAATTATATATATACACATAATTAGTATATAACTGTTTTTTGGTTATACTATAAACTACCTACGAGAAATCTTGTTTTAAAATTTTAATCCTTAGCTATAAAAATTGAACGTTTATAAATTTTCTACTATAAAATGATTTTCTTATGTTCGATATTTTGATGAATTTTGGTTAAAATTTAAACTTTAAATGTTTATAAAAAAAGTGTGCATATTTATTTTTAATATTTTTAAAATTATTATTATAACAACTTATGAGGAACCTTGTATTCAATTTTCAAGCTTTTTGACCTTTTTATCGATATTTAAAGAAAAAAAATTTAAAAAGACCGAAAATTTCTTAGGCCTACAATTAGCTTATATTTGGTGAAAATTCCATGTATTTGCAATCATTATTTTTTGTCTTATACCAAATAACAAAATTCATTTTGTCAAAAATTTACTTTGTATTTAATATTTCCACTTATTTACAAGTATTACAACTATTAAAACATTTCTAAGTGTACAACTATTTTTAACTGTTTTTATATAAATGCTTTATTCAATGTACATGTTGTTAGATTGTATAAGAATGTTATCTTAAAAATCTAAGCAATTGATGGCATTTAATTGCAATAGGTTTTTGTAAAATATTCTGATCATTATAATACTTGTTTTAAACTTAACTTATTATTTTAATTATTTTAATATTATTTTTTATTGTTTTAAACAGTTCTAATATTGACTTAAGACAAAAAAATAATAGTTATTTCATATTTAAATACATTTTTAAAAAAATACCGGGTATGATTGTCTGCATTAAAAAATGTCTAATTTCATTGAAAATGGAGGAGGGGAAGGAATTGTCTGCGATTATAATATCTTCTCAATACATGCGTTTCAATAACCGACTATCTCACTCTTATCTACTTATCATTCAATTATAGTAACTACCCTAGACAATCCCAAAATAACATTAAAAATACGGTGGTGTTGCTACCGGCTTATCTAAATAATAGGTATATAATATTAATTATAATAATAATATACATATACACAAAATGTGTAATGTTTATATTTAGGTATAAATGTATAATATGTAAACCATATGGCATTATTATGTATAGTCATTTCACTACAAAGTACCTCTACTGGTAGGTCTCTTCACTTTGTACTTCTTGTTATCATGTATACAATATTATCAATTAAACCTATTGTTCAACGCAACTCAGGGAACAGATAAATAGTCTAAATAACAATTATGTTTATATATATATATTTCAGAATTACAAAAAAAATTGATTTTCGAAATTTGAACTTCAAACACAAAATACTTTGTTTAAGTATTTTCGATATTTTTGAATTGCTGTAAAAAAACTTTTGTCTGAATGTAGAAACAATTGTTGTATTAGAAAATATTTTAGACTTTAATAATATGTTGTATATACTAATTATATATATTAATTATATTTAATTCGTTTAGGCATCGTATTATTTATTTTCAAATTTAAAAAAATAAATAAACTTAACGAAAATATTTATATTTACTAGTTGCTTATTAGTTATTATGAAATGAATCAGCAAGAAATTATACTTTAATAATAATCAATTATAAAGTAATAAGTTAAACATCAACTATATATATTTATATGGGTAAACAAGTAAAAGTACATTATAAAGCTTGCTGATATTCACATTTTAATTTAAATAAATGATGTAAGTTGTAAGAAAATATTGAGTTTTGAATAATTATTTATAAATCTAAAAAGAAAATATATTTTGCATTTTGATCAATCATCGCCGCCAGTCATAACTTCCATGAATTCTATAAAAAAATAAAATAAAATATATTTATTATTGTTCACTTGTTTACATTTGTATCTTGTCAAATATGATTGCATGATAAAAATTAATTTATAAATAATTTATTAATTTTTATAATATTTATATACCGCCTATACAATTAATTATTTATTAAATAAATTGGTTTAGAGATTTCGTAAATGTTTTTATTTTGTTTAATATTAGAAAATAGGAAACTGCGTAGATTTAAAGTTTAGAATCTTAAATTAGATTTTGATGAATTATATTAATTGTTCTGAAATTTAGCGAGAATATAACTGTTTCACTGGTAAATAATCAGAATTAAGTCTATCAATATGTGATTGTACAGTGATGAATGTAACATGAATGTAATATTAAGAATGTTCCATATTTTCTATTATATTATAGTGTGTTAATATTTAAATTAAAAAAATAAACATGTTGATCAATCTATAAAGATATTTTTTAATTTTGAAGTTGATTTTAAAAGTATTGGCTAAAAATTTATAAATAAATGGATGAAAATATAAGTATTAAAATTATAAAGTCTAGACTCTAGACCTGTTGTTTTTTCAATTTCTATTTTAAAATTAAAAATAATGCTTATGCTTTTATTATACTATTGTCTGTCTGTAAATTCCGTACCTACAGTACTTAGTAAACGTATCTCGTGTCTGCCAGAATCTTGTACGTAGCCAAATAATTTAAGATGTTTAAGCCAACATTGTGAAAAACTATTAGGAAGCTATATAATATATACAAGCAGTATCTATATACTATAGTTTTTTGTAAAAATAATAAAAGAATTAATCATCTTATTTCGGTTGTAGATAAGGTGAGCTTAGGACGCTTAGGTTGATGACATTTATGGACACTTAGTAATGCGACGATAAGATTGAATGTAAATTGATAATTACTATTTTTATTTTTTATAAAAAAAAAAAATAGTGTAATTTTAAGGAATAAACTAAGACTTATATTTTGTTTAATGTCACATTACTCATGAACTTATTTTTCTAATATAAATTATAGAATGAACTCAATGAAAGATAACAATAAACAGATTAATATTATTTTCTATCATTCATTGATTTTAATCACATTATATTTAATTAATCTATGTACTTAAACTATAAATAGTAGACGTTTTTATAAATATTCTAAATTAAAAATTTCTATAAAGTTGCATTTTTAGGTATTCAATATTGTAAGAGAACTGTCTATGTGGTTTATTTTAACAGTAGTTAAATAATATGTTTTATAAATAAAATTTACATTTTAATTAAAAACATCTACATATTTTATTGTGCTACAAATATTATAATTCATCACAACTATTCAATTTATTCCATACATTTATTTTTTACCTGTGTTGTATTTATATTTGAAGTATTTTAACACACAATTATTTGAGACATTATTGACGAGGTGGACCTAAACGCCAAGAAAATATTGTTGGCATTTTTCCAGTTAAACATATCGTTGTTTCACTCAATATATTTTTAATGCTTCTCTTATCTTGAGTAAAAAATACGAATTCGTATTAAAAAGGCTAGAATATTTTCGAATTTGTTCGATAGATTTATTACTTTCTTTTGCTATTTTCATAAAGTTATTCGAGGGTTTTGCCGTTTTATACTTTATACATATGTTATATAGAGCATATCACAGTGTATGGGACAAAAATTATAGAATAACGAAAAATATTAATAAGGGATTATTATCCATAAAAATTGATTCTGTTCTATATATTATATTATATTGTTATTTTTCCCTTACTTTATATTTAATGTAATTTATTTTTTTTCATTATGTTTTATTGGTTTAAAAATAATATTTAAAAAACAAATAGTTACAAATTTATAATACGCTATCAATAATACTTTAATTTCTTAACTTAGTATACTCGTTGTGATATTATGAATATTAACAAGTTTTTTTTTCTTTTGTTATAATATTACGTACCTACCTTTTATAATATTGAAGTTATGGTTTTAATCTGTATAATTTAATTTTACCTAAATGTATTTCTATAGTGTATATTTCTATATGTATTGAAAACATATATTATTATATTGGATATTGGGAATTATGAGGTTAAAGGGGTATTTTTACATTTCTGTTTTTTTATACATTGGGTATCAAAAGTTTTCTAGTAGGTACAAAAGTAGTATCTGCTTGTATTTTCAAGTCACGTAAAATATTATCAGTTAATCAAATTTTCTTTTGGTTATTTATGATTTAAATAGCTCAGTACGTGTCAAATATTTTTGTTGGGATCCGTATATTCTATACTGTAGACTATAGAAACATTAAAACCTAAAATAGTAAACTATATAAGTTTTATATAATTCCCTTTATTGTAAGTTTGATTATTGATTAATTTATTAAATTAACATACAACGTACAATGTGATTTATTTAATAAATCACACCACAGTAATAAATTCCCGTTAATAATCACTATATTATGTTAGGTAGGTTACCTACCTACGTAACGTTTTTATGTGCACAATGTTGTATATTTTTTACGCCAAGTTTTTATAAATAATTATTTATTTAGGTTATATTTTTATTTTTAGATTCTGAGCGCAGCGATGAATATATTGGTTTTACAATAATGCATTTTTTTATATTTACTTTTTTTGTGTGTCTGTTATTACGTTTTGGAGCATAGATAATATTTCAATAATTTATCTTTAAGGGTGGCTTCTGATAACAAATTCGATCTTATTTTTGTTTGGTAAAATACTGAAATTTCTTGGAATTTTTAAAATAATCAATAAAATGAAATAAAAATTACCAAAATAAAGAATTTACGTGCAACCAGTTTATAGACATTGTATAATTTTAAAAATATTTTATCTCCATTTAAGATTTTTCTGAATTACTGAACTTTCAATTGTTGACTTTTTTTCAATTTATATTGATTAAATTTTAATTTAAAGCATTTTAATACAAGATAACTCATAAGTAATTAAAAAAAAGTTTAGTGTTAAGCCACATAACATTTTTATAAACGTTTGATTAACAAAATTTTTAATATAATTGGATTTTTTTACAAAAAATAATAATTATGCTGTGTTTTTGGCAAAAATTAGCTTAGCCTATTTATTATTACTAGGGCCCGGAATTATATGCATTTAAAACGTACGAAATATGCATGAATTTATGCACTGGTTATCATTAAAATATGCACTTATATGCAAGAATATGCAAACGAAAATACATGTTAATTAAATTTATTTAGCTTAAAAATGTACGTAAATCATTAAATAATTAATATTGAACAAAAAATGTGTTGTATAATTAAAATAATTTTGTATGTTGTACTGAACTGTTTGCTGTATTTTGAACATTCACTCATCTAAATAAAAAGTCATGAACGAAAATCAATTTAAATTAATTTAATATTTTTTAGTAATTTTTTTCTTTCCACATTCGCGTTATTTACGTAGAACATAGCGTTAAGTAATAATATTAATCTAATACTATTTTTCTTTTAATATATGCATTATATTTTTTAAAAACGCCAAAATATGCATGACAATTATAAATGTACCAAATATGCAAAAATATGCAAAATCAAATTTCACCCACTAACTCATTAAGCTCAGATTCTAATGTGTGTCCTACTTAGCTATTTTTTTAACATATCAATAGAAATATGCAAATGCATATAATTCTGGGCCCTATTATTACTAATAGGAAACTATATTATTAATAGTTTTACAAATACGATTTATAAAGAAATAAAATTTATTAAGAAATAAGATTTCTTCAGAAATAATAATACACACCATCTTCGCTCAGAATAGTTTTATCATTGAATTCAAATTCAATATTTTATCCATTATTGTGACTTTAATGATGATAGACGCCCGAAACTTATTTTACAGCACATCGAAGCAAACTTCTTCAGTTTTTAATCATATTAATACATATTCAGAAAAAGTTAACATTAAAACTAAAGTTAGTAGGTAACAAATAAGGAGATAATTTTTTTTACAAACCGTCAAAGTCAACAGTTCCAGAACCATCAGAATCGATTTCTTCTATCATCATATCTAGATCTTCATTTGTTATTTTGTCGTCTAATTCTTTAAGTATTTCTCTTAAAACGTCCGTGGTAATGTAACCATTTCCTAGAGTGAAATATAACATTTAATTTAACTTAAAAATAATAAAATATTATTGTTTTCATTAAACCTTCTTTATCATATAATCTAAACGCTTCTTTTAGTTCCGCTTGCATAGCTTCTACATCTTCCGGTTCATCTTCAGTTAGGAATCCAGCTGCTAGTGTAACAAATTCTTCAAATTCTAACTGTCCCGATCCTGAAAAACAATACAAAATGTTATTGGCGTTTTAACCAGTTAGCTATTCGATTCTTATACTATAATATAATTTATTTTATAATAATTTGAGTTCCTATGTATTTAGTTTATAGTTACCAGATATAGTTATATTAAGTGTCATTACATTATATTTTTCTTTAACTATACGTTTTTTATTATAAATTAATTACGCAATACTGTTGTACGGCCGTGGGAACATACGTGACACCTTTCGGCCCTAAAACTGTCAGGTCAGCTGAATACTATTCCTGAATACTGGGTGTTGGCCGACGGCTAATGCGCGTCGTCTGACTCGGGGCAGTACGTACTAGAGAAGTGAATCCAGTACACGGCTCCCCTGGCAGTTTTCGCAAGAGCTCATCACCTACTCTTTTGCGCTAATAAAGTATTGTTTATGCTATTAATTATACGAATGTAAGCCCTTTCAATTCCGTCGAGTTTTACATCGGATCAGTTTATTTGTTTTTTTTTCTGTAATCTGATCAACGTGTGATCTTCATTATTGGTAGCTGGTACATTGTCATATCACACGCTCGAGAATACATTAAGTTCATATTAAATTCATTTCATATACGATATTTTTTATCACACCGAAATTTGACGGAGTGTTTTTAAAAATGAGAATATAAATCTAGTAAAAATGGTGCTACAATATTTTAAAAATTATAGTAATTAATTAAAATGTTACAATTTGAAAAAATTAAGTTTAACAGAAATATAACATCATTTTAATATTTTAAATTCTATGTAAAACTATTATTAGGGATTATTATTTTCTTTAGTACTCATTTTAATAAATAAATATCTAAATAAAAATTTAGTATAAAAAAGGATGATTCTCATTTTGAAAATAAGAAATTCATATTGTATTCTAATAAAGTGTATAAAAATATGGTTTTTAAATGTACCTACCTAAAAATTCTTAAAATCTGAATTTGAATAAATGTATTATTAAATGATAAAAGGAAGGTGAGCATGCTTACTGAATCACTATGTGTAAGATATACAATAGTGTACTCATGAGCATGAATAGGAAAGTGTTGGATAAATACGAACTAATTTTTTTCTGAATTTAGTGAATAAATAGATTCACTATTTAGTATTTTAGGGGAGGGGGTTAAAAGTAAAAAATTCAAATAGTTTTCAAATGTGTCGGGGAAAACAAAAAAAAAAAAAATAAGAAAAACCGGACTTTTTTAACATTTTCTATATACCATACAATTTTCAATAAAAAACTTGAAAATTTAATACAAGATTTTTCATATTTTGTAGTTGTTAGTGAAAATAAAAAAAAAAGTTGAGCCTAAATCTTCAATAGTTTCAATAGTAATTCTAAAGTTAGAATTTTGATAAAATACAAGACAAAATCACTAAATTATGCAATTTTTTTAATTTAGAAATTTATAAAATTTTTTTTGTTGAACCCAAGATTTGAAAATTTAACATAAATTCTCCATAAGTTTTTCTTCTTTTTACAAAATAAAAAGTTTATTGGAAAGTAAAACTAATTTTTTATGAGCGTTTGAAATTAAACATTTATATTCCTTCGTTAACTACTGATTTCTCAAGGAACGATTTTCGGCACTCGTCTAGTATGCTACCTACCGATACTTCGTTGGTGTAGTATACTACCTACCGTAAAATGATACCTACCAAAAAACGTTTATCTACTGATTATTGATTAATAACAAATTAACAAAAATATTAATATCAATTTATTAACTAAGTTATTATTAAAATTTATCAAAATAAAACGTATTTAACGTATTACTGATGAGTGATGACTGATGATCGTTGTAGTCAAGTATTTTATAGTATTGTTATACGTCATTAAATATTATTATACATTATATATTAATTTTACATCATCTTAGAAAACTTTTAATAAATCGTGTTGCGTATTAATGGACCGCTGGACCGATGGACCATTCTTTTAATTATCTGTCTAATAAATCTGTTGCTCCTCGGGATTTAATTATAGTAGCTATAGTAGCTATAGTTTTATATAACTATTATAATATGTTATTTATCGTAATGACTCAAATGTATTTTGCTACAATAAAATGAAAGAAAATAAAAATAAGTACGATAGGTAGCATACTATACGCATACAGTTTTTTGGTAGGTAGCATTTTACAATTATCATTTTCTTTGCATCATATAATTTTAACAATATTTAGATTCTTTTTAAGTAAATTTTAGGTATAAGACATTTTTGATTTTTAAAATTTTTTTTTTATAAATTTCAATTTAAAATTTTTATTTGGTCAAAAATTTTAATAATATATTTCAAGGTTTCTCATAAGTTGTTATCACAGCAGTTGAAAAATTTTAAAAATACATAGGCACACTTTTTTTTACATGCATTTAAAGTTTAAATAATATAATATTTGCAAATTATTTTGTAGTTAAAAATATATAAAACATGTAATTTATATAGCTAAGGAATAAAAATTTAAAATAAAGCAAGAAATTAATTGTGTAATCAATAAATAAAAATAATATATTAACATGGTTTCTTTTTAAAGACATTTTAATTTTAAATTTGGAAGAAATTAGACATTAGACCTAACCTAACCTAACCTAAGCAAAAAATAACAATGTTAGTTATTTCGTTGTATTTTAAAAATAATTTTCGTGGGTACTTGAAACTTTTAACGTATATTATTATATTGTATACACAGTACACACAATGACATTTTAAATTACAATTTTTTTGGCAAAAAATCATTCAATCTACTGTATAGTAAAATGAATTACTTTTAGAGTAATAATATCATAACATGTACTGAGTAATGTGGGCTGATAAAACCGTCTTCGCTCAGCATCATTTTTTGTATACAATGATTTTATATCATTAAATTTAAAGTTAACACGTCCATTACAGTGATCCACTCAATACCTACTGTACAGCAGAGCAGTACCCACTTTCCGACCTTTTTATTTTTAAAATATTTAAATATTCACTGATCTATTATCAAATTTAAAGTTAAGAGTATTATCGAGCACTACTTAGGCTTTTTTTGATATTTTAATTATGAAGCGAGTGTAAGTATATAAAATATTAAAACTTAAAAATGCTCTTAATTTGCTAAATTTTAATTAAAATATAAAAAAAATCTGGCGACGGAACTTCAATAATATTTTTACCTTTATATTTGGTAATTTGTCAATTTACGGCAATATTAAAACTAGCTATAAAAAATAGATTTGCTGAACAAAAATTTGGTATGTTGTATGTTTATAAATATGGAGATGGGAGCATCACGTTTTTTTAGATAGTTAGGGATTTTAGTAATTACTTTCTATTGGTTACTATACTTGATACTTAGCTTCTTACTACTATTATATAATTCAATTGTATTTTTAAGCATTTATTGTAAATTTTACTGATATATTTTATTTTAAGTAATAGAAATTTAACATTTATTATATTTGTTATTAGTTTTTATGTATTTATATTTTATACCCATTCTAATAATAATAATATTTGTGATTTTAATCTATTTATAATATATTTATATTATGTTTACATAGCTCGAATTGTAGCTATTTGTAATCCTTACCCCCAACATTTAGTCAAGGGAATATATAGAAAATAACTATTTTTGAAACATGGCCAAAAATAATTCTTATGTCTATCAATATTTTTGTGTCTGATTAAGTTTCATACTTCCAGGATCCAATATTGTTTTTGTTTGCTACAATATTAGATTCTAAACATTATATGTGGTAATTATTGAATTAATATTTAAGTGAATAAAATTATGTAGATAAATATAATGTTCATTGTATACAACCGTATATGAACAAAACACCAAAAATTGGTATTTAATAGTGATTTGTTGACTACACCTCATGCATTGCATGCATATGTACAGCTTATTGTTTTATAATCCATGAAAAAATTGTGAGAAAAGTACTTAAAATATAAGGTTCTAATAAAATTTTAAGAAACACGAAAACAATAATTTTAAATGTCACTTTTTAATTTATTAATAATTAGTAAAAGTTTATTGAAGGAGCCAAATATAGCGAGATATAATGTTTATATTTTTGTAACAATAATAATAAGTTATTTGTAATTAAAATATTAATTTAAAATATTTGTTTCTTATTTGTTTACAGGTAAGTGTTTTAAATTAGCAAATCAACTAAAAGAGAAAGCACCAGTCCTATCTTAGGTAATAAAATCAAAATTTTGCTATAATTGTCATGGATATAATAGCTATTAAAGTATATAATACTATCATAATGGTATAATAAAAAAAATCTGTTTTTAATAAATATACTTCTTGATAATGTAGATAAACCTTTGTAATGGATTTATTAGTGTTAGTTATTTGCATTTTAACTTTTTTATTTGAGCTTATGATTAGCTAGGTAAGTATGATAATTAAAATATTTACCATCCGCATCGACTTCAGCAATAATTTCTTGTAACCGGTCCTCGGAAACGTCATGACCTAACATTTGAAGAATTGTACCAACCATGTTTGCTTCAATGTATCCCTTGTCTTGAGCGAAAGCATCAAAAGCTCGTTTTAGTACTAAGAAAAATATTTTCAATATTAAACAACATAATTCAACTTTATTTTAGGTATATACGTGTTACGTATCTATATATTTGAAATCAATAATACTTACGAGCTATTTGGTCTTTATCTAGATCGTCCTAAAAGCAAAAAATCAATTTTATTATTTATCAATTAATTATAATATTTTTTGTAGGAAATTGTGCGAATTAAAATGATTGAACTATAGTTTAATATTAGGTACTTACTTTGGTAACCATATTTCGTCGATTTAAAAATATTTCTATTAAATAGAGCTGTTGTTCTTTTGAGTGAACTAAGTTGTAAAGAGCAGCCAAATGTTAAGGTGACTAGTAGAACTCAGAGGGACTGACGCATAGACGTCATAAAATTAAGTGGTCTCAAGCCAAGTACCAACAGTCTCCCTCCTGATTGTTCAAGTTAAAATTACGCCCATGTATTGTCTCTTCCCTTAAAAGTTAATTTTACTCATTCTTTTATATTCCATTGTACAATCGCTTAATATGATCACCCAGATTTATAAGTTGTGTAATTTATTACACTTTTATTACTCTTGCGTTATAATGAGCTTTTGAGTATTATATGAATAAAATAATGACTATGTTAGTGTACTACTTATTATAACATGTATTTTAAATATATACATTATGTTCGAAATATAATATATACGATTTTTATATATATGATGGTGCATGATATGCATGTATTTATGCATTTAATATCTAAAGAGACTATAAGTTGTTGTTGAATTTATTTTTCTACTTATAAAAACCTAGTAAATGTTTTATATTATTAAATGAAATTGAAGTAAATTTTATAAATAAGTCGCATATTGGACACTATTTTGGCACTCGATTATGAATCGACCGTGTTTAAATTTAAATGTCATTTGGCGTATACACAATGGGACATATTGTATCGATTGTTATACACCCAAAACCATGTATGTGGTTTGTGCGCATCTAGGATTATTATTTATTTGCTCACCCTTAACTTTCTAACTACCATTGTCAACGAGATATATGGTATTGTAATTTACATTCCCTACTGTAGTATACATGACATATTTTACATTACTTATTAATTATACCTATTTATATTATTTAAAACATAGGTATATCAATAGACAATATAAGTTAAAAATATATGTATATATTATTATTGTCAGAGTATGAAAATATATATATTTTTTTTACATATTTTGAGTTATATTTAGTATTGTTTGATTGTCCTCTGATTTATGGGTTATTCAATGTCCTGGGCGTAAACGCAATCTGGTATGTTACATATTTGTATGTCATAATTTTAAACATTAAAATACTTAAAATAATATATTATCAAAAATATAAATTTACCGTAATCACTTTTTTGTAATAAAATAATTACTATATTTATATGTATACACTGAAATTCTGGTTGAAGATAAAAAAACTTTGAATTTTTTTATTTATTCCATTTTATATTTTGAGCGGAGCAATAAATGTATTGATTTTACAATGTTGTTTTTTATTTTTTTTGTGTCTGTCATCACATTTAAGGGCAGTAAAAAAGCTCCGATTTTTTTCATCAGCATCTTTTGCGGTAGGAAAGTGAATCTAGTTGGTATTTTGGGGAACAAAAGTAAAAATTTTACCATAATTTTTAAACGCGTGAGGAAAAACAACAAAAAAATTAAGAGAAAAACGGAAATTTTTACGCGAAGTCAATTTTTGACAAAATCGATTTTGTTTTTTGGTGTAATACCAAGAGTAATCACAGTAGATATATGAAATTTTCTCCAAATGTTCATATAAACAATTTCCATACGCAATAAAATTTTCAATATATTTCGATTTTTTAAAGCTATTTATAGGCATAATCAATTTTCGGATTTTTTAAACTTTTTTTTATTATTATCAATAAATTGATTAAATAATTGTATTTGAAATTAGACATTGGATATTTATTGTTTTCTACTAGAACGATTTTCTTATTTTCATGAAATTCAAAAAGGAATAATCGTGAACATTTGAAAATTTCACCAAATATTTAGATTACGATTTTCTATACACCAAAAAAATTAAAAAATATTTTGACAATTTTTGAGCTAATTGTAAGCTAAAGAAATTCTTGTTTTTTTCAAATTTTTTTTTAAATATCAATAAAAAAAAATTCGTTGAGTCAAATTTCTTGAAAATTTAATACAAGATTTTTCATAAGTTGTTAAAATAACAGATTAAAAATAATAAAAATACATAAGCATAATTTTTATTTTATAAGCATTTAAACTTTAAATGTTGACCTAATTTTATCATCAAATATTTGTAAATTGTTTTGTAGTTAAACATTTTTAAAAAGTTTAATTTTTATAGCTAAAGATTGAAAATAAAAAAAATACTTTTCGTAAGTAGTTTATAGTGTAGCCAAAATATCAAAAAAATATATTAAATAAATAATTCTTTATAGACATTTTAATTTAAAATTTGGACGAAATTAGATATTTAAATAAAGAATAATAATGTTATTTATTTCGTTGTAATTTAAATTTTTTTTTTGAGGGTTCTTGAAACTTTTAAAGTATATTATTGTCTTTTATACCCTTAATTAATTTTTCAAATGCAACGTTTTCTGCAAAAATGAATTTAACTTATTGCATTATTAATAGTAATAAAATGAATTATTTTAATAGCAATAATATCTTAAAGTAGGTATACTTAGTTATATAGGCCGACAGACCTTCGCTAATAATCGTTTTTTATATACAATGATTTATTTCATTGGATTATTATTTATCATATCCATGAAAGTTACCTCTCTAAATTTTTAACCTAACCTCTAAATGCCTACTGTAGAGCAGAGCAGTACCCACTTTCCGACCTTTTTTTATTGTAATAATTATATTACTTTAAATTTTAAATTTTAATAGTAGGTACTATAAATTAGTTCACTGTTATCGAGGAATTGAATTATCAATCTACTGTACAGAGCGGAGCGGTTCCCGCTTGCTGATCTTTTTTTTATTTTTACTATTGATTTAATTTAAATATAATTATATTATGTTGAATTATAGTGTACACACCTTTAACCTATGAACTTGCCTAATGAGTTATAACAAGAAAACCTATATGTACTTACTTCTATTTTGACGCTCTTCTTAATTAATCTAGGTACAGTTAAACAAATTATGCGATATTGTTGGAATTTTATCGATAAATAGATGAAGTTGAACACATTCATGTTTTTCATATGTCTTATATTTGCTAGATATTTCTATCGCTAATGTGAAAAGTATTGGAATTATTATTATTTACCAATAAAGTTTCGGATTAATCATGTAGATGACGGAGATTACATTTTGCATAGATATATATATATATATAACTTTAAAGTAATCGATGTTTTTTAGAACAAAATCTTATATTTTTAGTGACATTTTTCCTTATTTAAAAAATTTTCAATAATACACATTTATAGGTTGACTGTATGGGACTATCAATGTTATAATAAAAACATAGTAAAGTAAAAAAATCCATAATAAAATTTAAAATATGAGTTGTTCAAATCAGTTACGCTTTTATAATTAATTATAAAAATTATCGTTAGATAACTACAATTTTTGTTGTTAATGTTATTGGTAAATTTGTATTCTTAAAACAATTTTATCACAAAGAGAATACGAAATAATTTTTCTATCAATATTATATGAAATGTATTCATTACTCAAGAAAATAATCTAAAAAAATAATGTTATGGTTATATTATTAATTTATTAATGCGGACAGTTTATTTGTACAATAATCCTGTTGCGTTGCAACTATAAGATATAGCTGCTGAGGTGTTTTATTCATTGGTACATTTGTTTTTAGTATACACAATATTTACAGAACTTTCTATTAAATTTTATGTTTCTTAATTTCGGTTAACTCTTAAAAAGTAATAATAATATGAGCCATCGGATGGTGGTAAATAGTGGTTTACACAAGACAAAGTTTTACGATGTATTTTATTATATAAAACTTATAGTCGCTCCTTTACCTATAAAAAACCCTCTTGTGTACATACTGTTAACTTCCTTCTTTGCTAGCTTTAACTCAGACTAATTATTTATCATGTTCCTAACATATAATACAATATGGAGTGACACCACAATATTGTATTCAGTATTGTTAAATTATAGTAATAATTATTTTATGTATGCGATAGCAGAAAATTGTTATATTTTTATATAAAAGTAATTATTATGACAGTGAATTAATAAAACTAAATAGTGTGATATGTTTCTTGAGATTTAAGTTAGTCTTCAATTTAACTTAATTTAATTAATTTTATACAAAAAATAAAAATAAAGTTTGTATAATATTTTTAAACTGCGTTATGAATTTGAAAATAAGACAAATAAATGATTTATCCTATTATTAATGTTTTTAGCATCTGTAATATTATATTTTAGTTGTTTTTTAATTACCTAGTTTTAAAAAAATATATACATGAATCATATTTCTCAGACTTAAATAATAAATTAAAACGTTTAAATAATTTTAAAGCTTTTGTAAAGATTAAAAAACTTGAAATAAAATTATAACAAATTGCATTATGAATAATATGTAGATAATTTCCTTTTTTATTACTCATATATTATTTGTTTAGTATATACATACTTTTATGCTAATGAAACTTAATATTAAAATTCAATACCTATGATAAGTTTGTCAAAGGTAAAATATCGGCTGTGAGAACCACTATAAAAACGATTTTTGAACTCTTAACTGAAATGGATTATCAAAGTTTCTCAATTTGTGATAGTGAACCTATTTAAAAGAAGAAAAACAATTAGGCCACTTTTGTATGTTCCTGTTCGCATTGTCTTTATTCGACTCGGCTTGGCTATTACCGCCTAGTCTATGGTACTATTATCCTTTGTCCTTTTGTTCTTGCTATTGATTCGAAGAACACAATATCATGGCCAAGGAAAAAATCCCTGCATCTAACATACAATTAATAGAAAATTCTTGATTGCCCCTTTTTGTATTATTAGTATGACTTTTAAATCTTACTGTTACAATATTTTAATGTAGGTACTTAATTTGAAAACTTATAATCATCAAATTTTTTATAATACTTTCAATTTATTTATATGTTTTAAACTGTTGTTAAGTAAATAGTAGGTAAATCACAGCGTTAATATCAAAATAAAAATTGTTAAGTTGTTTAAAGTTTTGTAAAAAGTATTTAGATTTTAAGTATCCAGTTAACATAAATTAAATTTGTTTGAAATTATGAAACTGTATTGAGTACATAATAAAAAAACCAGGAATTGGATATTAATCACTTTATTTATATTATTTTATTTAAATTTATTATTGTATTGCTTCGCATAAAGTTGTTAGATATAGTTAATTTTATCTTTTAAATAATAAGAATATACTTTATATGAATTAAACAAAAGTACATTTTTTGAAGTTATACAGATCGTATAATCCCCAATGTTCGACTAGAGATTTTTTGATCAGGTCCACCAATCACAAGCCAATGCTTTGTAAAGCCGGATTTATCGTGTTACATATAATTTTATATTATTGATAAATTTTTATATAGGAAAGAGAAAATAAAAATAATAAATAATTGTAAACATTGATTTAAGATGGGAGATAATTTTTCATTATTTACATTTTAGTGCCGATAAAGCTAAAAGGCATCAAACTTTGATTGCGATTATAATTTAGGATATTTATATATATATAAACATAATGTAGATAATATAATAGTGATAGTGATGATAATAATAATAATTCAAAAAACCTCGTGAGAGGGCTTCGGACGCTTGTAGACGCCAAGTGTAAACATAACATATAACATAAGGTTAAGGTACAAGTTTATAATATACCGGCCGGATATATTTATATATATTTAGATGTATTTCGTTCAATAGTATGTCGTTTACCATCACCGTCCTCCGATTTTATCCCATCATCGAACCTCCCGTGATAGCAATTTATTCAAGACCTTACTCCATGATCGTGGGAATAACAAATTTTTCAAATAAAAAGAATTCGTGTTATCGTCGTGTCAAGTCGTGCTTGATGGCTGTCTAGGCGGGGAAAAGGCAAAAGATTGTCGGTATGCGTGCTATTTTCTGCATGAGAGTCATCGCGTGGATTATAATATGGTGGGCAGCGGTTATCGTTTCGACTTAAGGTTTCTTTACGATAACGGCGGCGGTAGTGTTATTGACGGCGCGCTTCAGTGTATTTATATTTAATGTTTGTATTAATATGGATAATTTCTCATATGGAATGTATAATTACTTAAATTAGACGTCACAATTTTATACAAATTTAACTTAAATTACCTAATTTTACTTCATTTCTTATTTTGTTTTACACATCTGTAACATTTTTAAATTAAATTATTTTATTATATTGAAGTAATAGAATAGTTGAAACTTTTGAGCTTTGTGATGCCATGAGTAACTATACTTAATTAGCAGCTGATTAATTGGTTCATGTATTATTTGTTTTACATTTTTTTAAATGATGTGTGCCTTGTTATTCCATTTAGAAAGTTTTCGACGTCATGTAATTAAACAATCAAATTGGAAATGTATTGCATTTTTCATTTCAAATTTATATTTGTATTAGATTTAGTAAATTTAAAATAATGTTAAATTACCTAAGCTTTACATTATCAGCTTAACTTTCCTTAAATATAAATTTACTTATTTTTAATTGATGAGTAACATTAATAAAACACGATGCTACAATAAACCGCTATTACCATAACTGGTGTTCTTGGCTTTTCAAGTTCAATCGTTTTGGCTGTTAGGTGATATTCTCTTAAGTGATTCCATCAAAATCACCAAGTACCTAGTTAACATGTCATCACTGAAGTTTTAGATTCATAATTTATTAACTGACACTTTTTTGAACTATATTATTCTATATTATTATTAATTTTTATCTATTATTTATTTATAACATTTGTTGTATTAATTATTTTATATATTCCTTTCATTATATCCAATTGAGTAATGTTAACAATATTGTATATCAATACTTTAATTAATACAACTAACGTACAGTTCACATGCTTGATTTTTATTTAACTAGTCTGTAAGTGGTTTATGATAATAATATTTAATTGCTATTGAAATAAGCTGGTAAAATTATGTAATTTGTTTTAAATGATTTAGTTAAGATTAATTCAAATTGAGTTATTTATTGGTATGCTTATGTTAAATTGTACATAAAATGAATTTAATTTAAAATGCGCCTATTCTATATTCACGAGACGAAGTTGTGATGAGCAGATCTGAACAAAAATATAT
The DNA here is from genome assembly GCA_014851325.1 of Pentalonia nigronervosa. Taxonomy (NCBI): domain Eukaryota; kingdom Metazoa; phylum Arthropoda; class Insecta; order Hemiptera; family Aphididae; genus Pentalonia; species Pentalonia nigronervosa. The sequence goes on along the minus strand of JACXSJ010002256.1, from coordinate 30,031 downwards.
ACTTAGTTTTTTTAATCATTTGTTATTATATTTAGGTACATACGGAATAACATAAAAATTTAGATTGTGAGTAGTAGGTAGTACACATATTGCTCTTTATATTTTGCTACAGCACTTATAATTATGTATAATTCCTTCAATTAATATTTTACTTAATTCTAATAAAGTATTTATACTGAATATGCATTTAGGGGTACTTTTGAAATATTTATCCCTTCATTAAAGAATTTAATTGAATATCCATTAGTAGTGAATAATTTATTAGAAAACGTGTTTACAGCATACATACGTTTTCTTGAAAAACTGTTTTAAATATTATATTATTATACTGTTTAAAAAAAAAAATTATACCTACACTACCTATAATAAACATGCGTACATGGTATTTACAATGTTCTGAATATCTCGTATTGGTGTACGTTTCTTGGATTATTGTATTTTAATACATTTTCGACACATTTTTCATTAAATGTTGGCAGTGAGTGTATATATCATAAAGGACTGAACGATAAAAACATAACATCGAGATAGGAAAAATATAAGGGCCCTGGGAGTAGAATTCGATTGATATTCAGATATATCTCAGATGACAAAGATGATAATATAATGTTATCATTCATATGTTTATGTAACAGGTTAAGTGACAAATTTTTAAGATATTTTATTAATCGATGTCTTTAAACTATATTATCGTATAAATGAGGCACGCTAGCGAAATTATGTTGTCAAATGCGTAATAAGTTTTTTAAATCTGTAATTTTATTATTTTAAAGAGTATTTGATTTCGTTATGGGAAATAAAAATGACGCACCCGTTATGGAGTTGGTGGTGGTAATATTTGGAAAGTATAAAATATATTTGCGTGAAAAGCATGAACAGTTGGTGGAGGTAGTTTTGTTGTATAGTTAGGAGGGATGTCGATGGGGAGTTGACATATTCAGGTAAACCGACTGTGATGCGAAAACCAAGGGTGGCGGTATACAGATCGCCGAGTTCGTGGATTGCGGTGATCGCATCGTGGGGTGGCGGTGGAACTAGGAAAAGAACCAACTATCATTTAAAGATGGCAGCACTGTTAATAGTATTTTGAGGGACAATTTTACCCTCTGTCCGCTAGGGAGGCTGATCGCAGCCACCGCCGCCGGAGCGTGTTTCTATATTTTTCACAACCGTCGGCAGTCAACGTTTAAACGCGCTACCAGGTCGATCTGGGTTGGTTATCGTCTTCGTCGTGAAAGTCACGTATTGCCGTCGTCGTGATCGTGTTTAGTCGTGGTCGTAATTTGTTCGTTATATTTGGTGATTTTTCGCCCGTTGCGTCTATTACACAGTGTATATACCGGTACAACATTTGTGTAACCATTGTTGCTTTTTTGGTTATTTTTCTATTTATTTATATACCAATGTATACTTAGATTTCAAGTTTTCCTATTTATCTATCCGTTATCATGTATGATATAAATAATTTTACTCACGCATAACACATATAATATATGTATATACATGTGTTTTTACATATTTATTATTTCCATATTGCCGCTAGCACCGTCACTGCTGTCGTATTTTTTTCTCTTTCTTGACTTCTCACTTAAATAGCCTTTATCTCAAGAACTTAGTTTACTTCGTCTCAATTGTCGTAACATAACGCTTTCTCGTGTCGATCAGCAGTGTACTTAAGTATCAGAATTTATGCGTGCGATGGAGTTCGACACGATGTTTACATAGGTGTTTTTTAACTTTATTATTTGAATGTTTCGGAATTGCTTTTTCTGTCGTTTTATTTATATGGTGGGCGAGGATTTTTTTTTTTTTTTTGGAGAGAGATGAATCTCATACTTAGGTACAAACAGTCGTCCAAATTATCCTTTTTCGTTCAATTATAAGTTTTTAAAATCATTATAGTTGGAAAAGTTAAAAAAAACAAATATTATAGTAGTATTAGTATCTAAAAGTGAATGATATGGACGAGAGCATGAATAATATTATCACACGGCGTTTTGTATAGGCAATGTTGCTACATACGTGAATCTGAATACTTCGACGGAACAGTAAATGGTTGACTTGTTTCTGGTATTTTTGGTTCATATTTAACTGTGGAATGTTATAAAATGTATAGTCACATAGAATTCCTTGAAGGAAGTTAAACGTGAGAAACCCACTAAATGATGGTTCTCATTTTCGAAGAGTTATACTTTTAATGAAAGACAATTTTCTTGGAACGAAAATTGAACTGTAGATATGAATCATGACCGGAGATTTAGAATGTTATATTCGGGATATAGTCTAGGATAAATCTTATTTTTAGATTAAATAATTAAGTATAAATATGATAAAAATTGATTTTTTTTTCAATATAATTTGAAATTATAATGTACAATTTCCTGTATTTCCTATTTTAAACTTTAAAGTAGATGGTATAATACAAACACCTGTATTACTCATTACACCGTATTACCTCTATTACACTTAAGATTAATAAATTCTTATACATTTGAAGTCTAGCCCAATATTCAAACCAAATTCAGTTTATAATTTATTTTTTTGTCATTTAAATAATACGTGGTACATTAGAATATAAAAATTTCTAATTTTATGACGATTATTTGATTTTGAATATTTTAAATTTTAAATGTAAAAAATAATTAGATAACACTGCAGATTATGATATTGTTTATGATAATTATTGTGTTTTTAACATTGTGGAAAAGGAATTTATTCTGTTTTGAATGATCATATATTGTTTGCATGAATAGTTAGTAAATGTTGTCATACACTCGACGGATGATTTCAATCGCTAACCGAAAGCAATAGATTTCACACATTGGCAAATGTTTTCATTTTAAGCGCTTAAGCGCGCTTTTACATTCTTTTGTTAAATTCTTCTAAATATTTCTAAAATCTATACCCCCAGTAAGTTGTTGTGTTTAAACATTTAAATATATTCTTTAAGAATTTATGAATGTTTTTTACGAAAATCTGTTATTGTTGATACTTATATAACATTTTATAAGCTTAGGTTTTTCTAATATTTTTTAAAATGTCAATAAAATGTTTGTGTGCTCAAGCTTGTCATTTATCTGAAATTATTATACCTTTAAAATTTGTATTAGAATAACAGACATTTTGGTAGCTATTTTGGTATTCAAATAATACTAAGTAATTGAGGGATTTTGAACTTTGGAATTTATGGTTTTGGTCAGAGTTCTATTTTTGAGAAATTTTTTAGTTAATTTGTTTCCTATTTTTTTTTCGAAACTGTGACTAGTTTAAATCGTTGTGTTATATATATATATATATATATATATATATATATATATAAAGTAACTTTTTATTTAATTTTTTTAAATTTATTTTTAGAATTAAAATAATAAATTAAATCAATCAAACTTAAGATTATTTTCTTATCTGATAATTGTATATCTAATGATTCAAAATATGATTTGGTCGAGTAGTATTAAACATCAAAAATTTTAAGGATTATATTTTGTGTGTTGGTTAGTGTGTACGATTAGGGGTACGAAGAAGAATTGTTGATTTTGGTTGTCAATGCGGGAAATCTATCGACATACTTTGAATTAAAGCCACTTCGAGATAAGTGGATAGATAAATAAAATAACAGTGTTAATATAGGTTATATCCATATTAATGAATACATAAATCTTGTTCAATTTTAATGTTATAAGTTATTAGTTATTACAATAAGAAACATCAATATTCGTTAAATTTGATTCATAACTTAAATTTTGTAGCAATTGTAAGTTAAATTTTTTAATATTATCACCCTCGGGGCTTGCATTTGAATAAAAAACTTTCATTTTTATACATAAGTATAGTCTAAATGTTGTACAATTTTTGCGTTTATCATTGTTTAGAATTTAAACATTGTATAACTTTGGCGTTTATCGTTAAAAACAATATCAAATGCGGGGGATGGTCTAGATATATAATATAATAAATTCTTGGATTGATTGCTGTGATCAAAATAAATCGCGTGGAATAAATATTTCTATGAAACAAATATTACAAATTTTAAGTAAATAGATTTTAAATTATTTTGGTTTACGTTTTCTTTCGTTTAATAATATTCTATTAATTTCTATATATTCCTATTTACATTATGTTTTATTTAATTATATATAATATAATATTTTGTTAATCGTTATGTTAATATGTTTGTGGTATTTAATTATTTTTTTTACGGTTTTCCATTTTAATTAAGTTTACAAATTTCAATCGTTTAAAACGTTACAACCATAACGTTATTATTATGTTTGCAAGCTCTGGTAGAGTGTATTATTAATTATAGCTCAATGTGGTCACATCTATTTATTGATTTAATGTATTTTATACTTAAAAAACCTAAGTAAGTATAGATACTAATAGTTTGCCACTTATCTCGTTTCGATTACTTTGGCACAAGATAATGGTAATATTATATTTGAAAGTAATCATTGTTTTCAATAATGATGCAGAGCTTGAAAAAAGTGTTATTTATAGCAGAAATTACTTTAAAATTGTTCAACATTTACCTGTAGATTTTCCATACTTTTAAATGCTTCATTTATTTAATATTCTTGAAAATAATATATGGTTTATGCCTGGTTTAATATCTACCGTTATTTCTAAATACGTTAATTAGGTCATTTTTCAGTTGTATGAAAACATAAAGTGTTAAATACTTTGATTATTTTTTATCCTTAAAAATATTTGCATTATTATTTCCATCATAATTGTAGTATATCTTATTACTTCTCTTAGAACATTGTTGGTATGAGTTTAGTTAATGTCCCTTAGATCAGAGATCAAAGAGTTATTCTTTCCCCAGACTTATTATTTGAATAATATTTTACTGTTATGCATAATAAATCTTTACGCATATTTGTCTTCGTAAAACGTAATTTTTAGGAATTTTCTAATTCAATGCGTCTTAAAGTCTTATATTTCTCGTTCAGTCTATACTGGAATATGGTTCTACTATTTGGTCTCTAACCAAGCTGACATGAATCAATAGAATTAAAAGTATTCAATGACTATATTACTTTTACTAGTTTTTAAATCCTTCAATCTTGATACTGATCTTAATGATATTGTATCTGAATTAATATCCTTGCACATTCCTATCCAGTAATTGACGTTTGTTGGATCCATCGTTTATTTAATAATACAATTGACAGAAATACTAAAGATTATTCTTTTTAAAGTAATGTCTATTTGCTTGCATTCCAATCTCTTGTTATATGATCCTTCCTAACGTTAAATTACAGTTACTATGCTCCTATCAACCGTATTTTAATGGCTTAAAATGTTGTATACAGTGCTGATTTCTTTTACAATTCTTTAGCAACGTTAAATAAATCTATAAAAGTATTAATATATTAGGTAATTATGATTAAGTTTAAACCTTTTTCAATATAATTTGTTGTAATTTTATTTTTTTATGATAAACTTTGTATCGTAGGCAATCAATATTATTAATATATATTATACTATATTTTGTACCTTCCAGGGCTTAAATAAATAAATATACATTAACTCAATACATTTTTGTGCTATAAACTTCAAAACTGTTGAAAGTCTTCATAAAGCCATTATATTCATAAATGTTTTTATTTACATTTATTATTTATTTAATTAAAAATGTTAAGACATCAAACAAATTCAAAGGTTATACTTTTTTAATATAATGATGTATTTTTTGTATTGTTACCAGGTACTCATAACATTTTTGGAGGTATTAAAAATCAGATAAAAAATTATCTAAAAGTTTTATATAATGCTTTTATTGATTGAATAATGGAGACAGTTTGGGCTTGAGTGTAGACAGATAATTTAAGTTATTCCTATTTTCAAAATTCCCAATTAACTTTTTGAGAAAAATTTAATTAAAGCTATAATAAACAATTTTAGTTGTTAGTAAATTTGTCGCGTTAAGTTTGATAACATTAAGGAAATACAATTGTTTTAATAAGTCCATGTTACGCATTAGCAGATTAAAATCTGGGAGTATAATATTATTCGTTAGGTATTGCAAATAAACATAATATTGAAAACATTGATATTTTATTTAAATTATTATGAATTCATTACTTACGTGTATTTTTTTTTTAATCATATTCATATTATGGTTCTATAAATCATGTGAGTGTTAGGAATTATATAAGATTTAATACAAATAAAAATAAATCAATCAAAGTTGATAATATTGTTTATAACGTTTTTAATCAATATAACTTGCTTAGAATTATTTCCAGATGGTAATAATAATTGCTTTTAAATTATATGTAATTATGTATTTCAAACAAATATGTTTCTATAAATACTGTGAGATATAATGCAACCCAACATGCAACCAATGCGTGTATTGTAAAAATTGATATTTTAAATACATATACTTATATAATGGACATTTTAAAATAATGAAGTAAATATTTGTACAACATCGATCGTACTTATTTATTACTTTGTACCTAATTATAATTACGAAGCCCTTAATTTAGTTATTTTAAAATTTTATTGATCTTTTTTGGCAAATTATGAAAAGTAAAAATAATTTACATTTTGATGTAATTGTAATTGTTCATTGTTATTGTTGTAATTGTGTGCATGTTACGGCAGACTGGCTAGTAGTAAGTTACTTTAAACTTGTGTTCATCTCGTTCACAAAAACTTATTTTACCATCGTAGTTTAAACATGTAAACTTTTTTGTTTGCTGATTTGTAATCCTTGTATTTTATGCGTTAACGGTTGGTACAATATTATATATCTATCCAGGGATTATTATTATTTTACTCTGTTGGTCTATTCTAGAAGTACTATATAATATGTATATATATATATATATATATATATATATTATTTTTAAATTTAATTGTTTCTTCAGTCTTTGCGTTTTATTTTATCTTGCTATTTCAGCAAGTTTAATGTCATTTATCTTAACAATAACTCTCTTTATAATAATATGGCACTTTATATATAAATGTGCAGTGGAATTTATCTGCGAGTTCATGTTTTTTTCTAAGAATAAAACAATTTTTATGTTATTATAATAATAGTTTTGTGGTATTCAAATAATGTATTTCTTTATATAAGTTTGTTTACTGATTTAATATGTATATTGTATATATTATAACAATATATGTATATTTTTTTTATATTATTGGATTATAAAATTAAGGTGATTGAGCACTAGCAAATTTCTTCATCAAAAACTACCTATTTAACATCAATCGCTTCCATCATGGTTTGAAGGAATAAGAATTCTGAAAATGTATATGAATTCAGCATGAAATCTAGTTAAGATTGATTGGATTACTTTTCTTAATTTTGCCTTCAAAATTCCACAAATTTGATTTAAATTTTTTTAAAAATATTATATCTTGTTGTAGTGTTTAAAAAATATCATTAAATAAAACTAAAAAAATGGCCCGACTGATCTCAAATAGGCTTCTCGCAGAATTCAAATAATTTTTATAATTGTTATCGCATTAATACAACGATTGAACTGAATGATGTAAAACAAGTAGTTTTTGACGCCACGCACGCATAAACTATGGGAATTGCTTTCAATTAAGTGTTTGACTAAATCATTACAATGGAATAATTTCTCTTTATTTAAATAATAGATATGCTTTAAATTTTGACATGACTAAATGTGTTACAATAAAAAAAAAAATATTTTTATGACTTATACCGTTTTTTTTGTAGGTTGATGTAATTTAATTTTTTTTTGTTTGGGTTATGTCCAAAAAACTTAGACAAAGATTTCTTTTATAAATAATAGTTTTTTTTTATCTAGAGATTTAAAAAAGAACAGTTTTCCAAATAAAATTAATTAAATGGTCATAGTATGTTTTAATTACCAAAGACTGTCGGTGTCAGTCGTTTTAATGTCTTAAATAAGAAAAAGTCGCCTGCAAAACGCAACGGATTACGGTTAATTAAATGAAATGTGCCTTTAAATAAGGGCGTCAGTTGAAACTCATCTTTTATAATGCAATTATTGAAATACTGGTTGATCCTTTAGAATAATGGATAATTAATAAATATATTTATACGTGTTTATTTATTAGTGGATCGGGATTCAAATGGAATTTTTATTATTAATATAGTTTCTTTTTTTTTGTTAACATATTGCTTCATAGTACCGTATATTTCATATCAAACATTTTATGTTTTATACTTTCATCAATAATTGATATTATAATATTACACTATTACCAAAGCATGAGTTGTTGTTTAGTTAGCTTACTTTCACTATACAATTTAAACATTTTAAGATTGAATAAACGTTGTATTTAAATACTAAATAAATTAAAATAATTTAATAAATTGTAGTTAAATTAAAGTTTTAGTCAACGTAATATGTTTAAATGGTTTGACATTTTTGAAACTTTTTATAGATTAATGATTGAAATTAATGGATTTTTCCCTTTTCACATTTTGAAATTATTTGTATAAAACATTATTAATTTAACGATAAATATAGTAAAAGAGACGTAATTTAAATGCTATTAATGATTGTAGGAAAAGTTTTTTTTTTTAGAATAAAGGAAAAGAAAAATGACTTACTTTACAAAATACAAATTTATTTTATCTCTTAATGATTAATGTGGAGTTGTCTCCACATGTTTTATATATGTTACAAAATTTTGGAATTTTCCTTGGGGCTGTTTTACTCATTATTTAACAAATTATTGTTATACGAACTTAAAATTCTTTCATTTTGTAGTAAAATTAATTTTACGTAAATAATTATACAGATTATCAAAACATAAATTATTTATTGTTTTCTCTCAAATAGATACTTTTATTCTAGTTTGTAATGTTTGGAGTAAAATATTGTAAATTATATCTGTATAATTCTTTATCTTTCTTCATGTTTTCCTTTTTTGTCACCCCTATTTTGGTCTAAACTTTATTTTTAAACAAAAGATTTCCATTAACATATTGAATATTTTAGTTGGACTTTTATATTTAGATTTTTTTATCGTATCCATTACTGTTTTGTACATGAATACAATTGAAATTTATATTATGGTATGAATTGCGTTTTATGTACATTGTTCATATTTCTAATTAATTGAATCTGTAGGTTAAGGTAGGTTAGGTTTTGTTTTTATACATGATACATTCGTATAAACACGCAATTTTATTATTTAATTAAAAGACCTTGAGTTAATTTACACATAGATTGGATTGGAAAGGGGTCTTGTAAAGTTTGCTATTAAGCATGTATGGTTTATCAGTTTAAATGTAAGGATCTTTAAAGAAAGGAAATACAAAGTTTTGTGACAAACTTTCTAAAAGTTGCCGAAAATAATAATTTCCTTTAATAAAAATACATTTCTTGTGAAGAGACATTTTTTTTTTTTTGAAACAATCTGTACCGTTTTCCGCTAACGAAAATATTTTTCTGTATAGCTGTTGATTTCCTGTAACTCAATTTATTTCGGCTTTTTCATTTTTCACGACACCAAAAGTGACCTTAAAAATGTTTAATATTTATTTTATTTTCCAATCGATTGCCATTACTGATCGCCTTAAACATACTTGTATTATCGGATTGAGTATGTTGAATCGCTTTAAGTACTAGCATTTCTGTTGGATCTATAGAATTATTATTGCGACTGAAATTTAGATATTTCATGTACCACAAACAATCCCTAGATGTATAAAAGGTGATTCATTTAATGTAAAATACTCATTATATCAAAATATATTAACTTAAAAAAATTGTTTTACATGGTTTCAAGTCGTTACAAATCAACATTTTTTAAAGAAAATATTTATTTTTTATCTTTATAATTTTTAAGTTTTTTACTTTTTGAACGACAATATGAAGTTAGTTTCAGTTTCATATGCCAAAGTAGAATATTTTTCTTAGTATTTCGATATTTAATAATCGAATTTTGGACGAGTAGTAAATGAGTTATAAGTATTTTTAGATTAGATGAGAGGAGTAGTGAATCAATATTTTGTGGGATAACCGAGTATCACTCCACTCCGTTCACGTATACTTTAAATATTTATATCATATAAATTACTCGTCCAAAATTGTATTTTTATGTATCGGAATAATCGAAAAATATTCTGCTTTGGAATATCATTTAAAACTGCGTGTTGTCATTCAAAAAATAAAAAAACAAAATTATAAGGATAAAAATATGAAAAAATATTATTTCTTTAAAAAAAATGTTGTTTTGTAACAACTTGAAACCATATAAAAAATGTTTTTGAAGAAAGTCAATATTTTTCTATATAATTTGTATTTTACGTTAGATGAATCACCAAGTATTGTGTAGATGCATATTTTTTTTCTTATGTGACTCATATGCATATAATATAATTATAAAATATGCCTATCATATTTTATATTTTTTTTTGTAGATAAACGAAGATTTGAGATAATATTTTCTTATGCGTCATTAACTTATTATTTATTCTGTAATTCATATGTTATATTATAATGTTAGTGGATGAAACAGGTTCGTCTTACTTAGTACTAAAATGTTGTGTCCACTGGGAAATAATAATGCATTGTATCTTCTATTTGGTATTCATGAACCAACACAAAAGCCAATAATTTCGTAGTTTCTTCAAAAGAGGAAACTAATCTAATTTATGAATATTAGTTTATAAATTAAAGTTTATGTTATAATAATAAATATACTATGTGTATATAAATATCTTTTGTATTTGTGTATACTAATATTATTTTATAGTTTTGCTATTTTTATTTATTTATTTATTTTTTTTTTTTGATTAAAAATTGGCAGTTATTAAATAGTCCTTCGAGTTCTATTAAAAACGCATGTTTTCTATTTTAATTTTTTTAGTGATAAGTTTAAATATTCATATTTTTTTATTGACATTATTTAAGATTAAAATATGTTAAAATATTGCAATAGAAAACTAAACTAGAATTTAAAGTATTGATTTAAAATTGGATAATTTTTTGCATTTTTTGAAATATTTGGTTTTTAATTGCATATTTAAAAGCAATTTATGATTTTTTAGAATATCAATAATTCCCATCCCTACTAATAAATGTACAATTTTAATTATTAATTGGAGGAATTTTTTCATCACTATATGTTTTCAAAAAAACATCAGGGACACAGTGTTTAAGGTTATTTTAATTTATGATTAGTAATCATTATATATAAAAAAAAAAAAATTAAAAGAAAAAAATAAACAAATTATTTAAAAAAATAATAAACAACTATCCCTATATAAACACATGTATCTACTGGTGGTTACCAATTATAGTCTATAGGTAATGCATTTTACAATATGATTGAATATGATTTTTTTAACTTGATATTAAACATTTGGCGGTGAGTTGTACTCTTAGTCCCCTGTGGGTGCTCTTGTTTTAAAAACAATTATTTAATTGTATACATTGTTTAATACTGATTTGGTTAAAATATATTTATCAATGAACAAATTAATATTTAGGTATTGTTTGATTTTAGAGGACTTACATATAAGTATATCTATTTAATTAATGATATTTTATATTTAAAAAGTGATATAATATATTAGACGAATTTAGGACAAAATATCCTATTCTGGAATAAACGGTTTTTATGTTAAGTGTTTTGTTAAGGTTTTTATGTTTTCACACAGCTGGAATGTTGACAATTTTTTTTATATGTTAATTTTGTGTGAAATTTTACATTTGATTGAATGGTACCATTGTCGTTGACACAAACGCAAAGGGATTCGTTATCATAGTATTTTAAAATGTGATAAAACACAAATCTTTTTCTAAGTTTATTTTATCGTATTAAATTAGTATGTTTGTGTAATTTTTATAACTAACTGAATAATAATATAATTTCATTAATAAAAGTAGTTTTAAAAAACGTATACAGTTGTAAATAAAATATAAATAAAAAAAAATCTGAATGATAAGTTGATCTGTTACGGGAAATTTATAAAAATAATAAATAAATTAACATATTATATTTACTACTAAATTTATTTTATTATTATTATTATGTTATGAAATCTTTTATAAAAATGGAAAATGTACCTAATTAAAAAATAATGTTATTTTTATTAATAATCTTTTTTGAAACAACTTAGATATTAAAATTTTTTTTTTTTTGGATATTTTGTCCTTATAACATTGGTTATTTTTCTCTAGATATTTTGACTAAGATATTTTGTCCCAATACTATATTAGACATTTAAATAGTTTTATATTTGGGGTTATTTGCAATAATTAAAATTAATTTAATTGTTAGTATTTTGATTTTTTAACATAGTTTACACGTATTATGTTATTAAGTTGTAGCATTGATTAAATAATCAATTGTTGTAGTGATATGTATTTTAAAGTTTCAAAAATAGTTTTATTTGCATTCTTTCAAAGCAATATGCTAAATAAACATTCAGATAAGGCATATGCCGGCACTTTAATAAAAAATATGGAAAATACAAAATAATATTTGTGTATTTGTCCCGAAAAGCATAAATATAAATGTAATATAAATCTCAACCGTTGGTGTCATAACCTTCCTATTTATTTATGACCAGTTGTTACACTCAATTTATTTTATTATGTATTGTTATTTTTTTTAAATACAATTTATATTATGACTAATTGTTACGATTGTTTTAAATTATTTAAATTATCATTTGTCAATGATTAAAATACTTTGAAGTTACAAATATCTAATTATTTCAGTATTGTGTAAATAATCTGAGTTTTTTTATAAGACGTCCAAAATAATTGTAAATACATTTTATACAAAAAATAACTTAAATGCTCATATAAAAACAGAAAGCATTTGTAGCATCTAGTTGCGTCATTGAATACATGCTAATATTATGTTTGCTAGGAATATTTTAAATCCAAATATTTTATAAATAATACTTATTATGTCCCTGGAATTTTATCAGTTTATGCAATGTGAGTTTATTACAAAGAGGGTTTATGAAACCCGAATAGTTTGTTAAAAAAAGATAAGTGTCCTAAATATTTACAGTACCGTTGGATTATTGTGTTAGACATATAAAACATTGCTCACATATTTTATAATAGGTAGTAATAGTACTATAAACTAATAAAATAGTTAAATATATTTTGTATTTGACTATAAATAGTTATAAATTAATAAATCGCCATAAACGAGTGTAAAGTATAAATTGTGAGGTACGGTAAATAATGATTTAATTTTAATGGTATTTTTTATTTATTAATTGTTTATTATAATATTTTTTATGATATTTGATACTGTGAAACATTTTCTATCAATTAATTTTTTTATAAAATTTAGAATTGTATTATTATTCATTCACAATATTATCAGTGATTTTTTTTATAATTAAGTCACAATTTTCGTCACTATGGCTAAACTTTTAAATAGTGTAAGATTTTGGAGATTACATTCTAGGAGATATTTTATGGAGTTGTTGGAAAATGGTAGCTGGTCAAAGCAAGATGACTTAATCATAACAAAATTCTGTACATCCAAGAACAATATAATGTGATTAAAATTAATAGTAGATACTTTTTATGCCTATACAAATGGTATTCTGACTGGCTTTTGTTTTTTCGACTCTTTTATAATAATGATTAATGAGCTTCATTCCTCACACTATACTTGTTTTAATAACTTGACGGTTGCACCACTCATATTTCATGAGCTAGGAATTCTTTAGAAACTCGCCACCTCTTTTTGCCTTTAGTAAATTATGTTTTATTTCCCTCGAAAATAATGAGCAAGCAAATTCAATTTTTCTCTGCTTATCCTTAATATTTTTACTCTCAAATGACATTATTTAAAAATGCCGTCGGAATTTCTCATGTAATAAAAAGATATGAAGGAGTTGACAGAATATTATCAATTAATTTTGACATAATTGATCGTTTTTAATTTCTATAGTATATTGAAATTCAATTTTATTACTGTTTTAGGTAGTCCTCTTTCATATTTTTATTGTTTAAGTTTCTGGCTGGCCATGTAGTGTTAGTTATACTGAAATAATGTTCAGTGCCAAGTAGATCGAGAGAGTTAGTTTTATAAGGTAATGATTTGATTTAGGTTAACACCTTCAGCCTTCAGGTGTACTTAGTAATGATATATATCTACATCGTTTTACTTTTTATTTTGTATGATAACGTGTTTAAATGTTAATTAAATTATATTGTTTCTTTTACTCTAACCCACCAATTAATAATTCAATTTCAGTTTACTATGGATATGTTTATAAAAAAATGAGTTTAGCTATTTATAAATTTTTTTAATGCTAATGATATTTATCTTATCAGTTAACATAATTTTGTTACAAGACTATTATAATTCTTATTAGACTAACTTCTTATGGTGTCTTTTATTATACTTAAATAATTATGTTTCGGTTTTTTTTTTAATAACACATTTTTAAAATTTACCTTCTGGAATGTTTGGTGAACTAATTAAAATGCAGAATAGAAAAAAATCATGTTCTTAAAATTGTTATTATTTGGCGGAGACTATTTTTCGATGAAAAGTTTTTTTTATTTATTCTTCTCATCATATAAAAAAAAGTAACAAAGATTAAAGTTTTGAAAAAGTTCTTTTATTGGAGGAGTATGCTGTGTAAAATTTTAATATCTTATCCTACCCCTTTGCCATTAGAAGCCACAGATAAGGTTCGACAAGTTTTGAACCATTGTTATAATATTTCAAATGTGATTTTCTGTCTTCAACTGAACTTCTCTTATTCTCTTCGCGCTGCATTATAGTGAAGCTGTTCGCATAGTGTTTTCCAATTCACGTTGCCATACTGATCATGGCCTATAAAAATAAACGTTCTTATTGGATTCATGATCGAAAAGTTCCATTAGAATAATCGTGTGCATTATACATGAGGATATAGGTTTTTATTTTATAAATAATGCAAAAAAAAAAGAAACATACGTATTTAGTCTAATTCTTGAAAACTGTATCTTAGATTTATGAAAAGAAGAGACACTTGTTGAAGGTAAATCGTTTTATACACCATTGAGTTGTAAACAATAATGAAATATATTGTTATTCATTTTTGTGTTATATTGTCTTCCTAGTCATGAGTACATCATTTATAACTCAGACTTTAATATAAAGATGTGTTCACTTAATGTGAACTACAAAATTTAGGTATTAATAAAAAAATATCTATTTAATTAATTTTTTATTTGTAGTTAAAATGAATTTTATTCATATTATAATGTTATTTTAAATTGAAATGTTCTAAGCTATTTTATATTTGTTTGATGACATATTAAGTTCAACCTTTAAAAATTTCTTAAAATTGTATTTGAAGTTTTCAAATTTATTGTTGAAACTTTTATATTTATTCAAAATAGTGTGTTATATACTATACGATTTTTATGTATGTTTAACCTGATACTTCTGGTATTTTAAATATCTTTGCGAGATATTTGTAAAAATATAAAAGCGTTTATGCATTTTTTTAAATTTTTAACATATGTTATAACCTTAATTTATAGGTATTTATTGGTTTTTTAAATATATTTACGAGAAAATGTATTGATTAGTCTCCAAACCATAACGCAGTGTATTTTATAGTATGTTTTAGTTAATATAGATCTTGTTTATTTTATGTTGTTACTTAGTGAATAGGTACTAAGATTTTAAGGTCATTTTTGATATAATATTTATCATAATACAGTTTTGACTAAATATAAATTAAAAATATATTAAATCGTTTAAATATATTTGTTATCCTTATAATATTATATATTTTTATTCAATAAATATTTTTTTATAGACATCATTTAGAAATCGTAGTATATGTTGTATATCTTATTTAACAATTTTGTATACCTAATAACAAGTAAGTTTTTCGTATAATTTATAAATATGATTTTTAATGTAGTATCAATTTAATTGTTTTAAAATATCGAATTGAATTACAAATATATATGGTGTTAAATTAAGTTAATATCAAGATGTTTATTGAAATTACATTTATAATGTTTAAAGTATGATGTACCCTAAATATCCATTTGGATCTTTAATTTAGATAAAAGCTATAGGTATGTTATAAATACAATGCATATGTAATATATATATTGTATATTAGATACCTACACTATATGTATATATGACTGTCCTTCGAATGAATTTCTGTATTTGATAATTTGCAAATGTTTCGGATGTGATCCAACAACTGTAGACATATTGATTCAGTGATTACTAATACATATCGTAGGTTCTAAGTAATTGGTTCACGTAGTTGGTTTCAAGTTTTTTGGAAGTCTATGAACTGTACACAAACTTATAATGAGCTTGCCGAAATTGAAATTATGGATTAAACTACTTTAATTTGCAAACGTGTGGTAAATTGTTTCAAATAAAATTTAATCGTGTTTGGAACTCGCATTAATGAGATCGCTAATATGTGAATTTTGTTATATATTGTAGATAATAATGAATAACAAGTTAAATTTAAAAACTAATACCTAATAAGTTATAAATAAATATACAATAATTGCTATTAAGTTGTATTCAATAAAAACATTATTGAAATGTTAATTTACATTTTTACCATAACGTCGTATCATAGGTATATAGTATGTATTTTGATTTATAATAAAATAACAAAATAATATAATATATATAATAATATTATATAATGAATAGTTTACTAAAATATAATTTGACTCAAATTTAGGGTTAGACAATTCTTAGGAACATAACGTGATGGAAATTGTGATAAACGTGTCGGACTTCATGAGAATCATAAAAATAGCGATAACGAATTATGGTTTAAGGCTAAATAATAGCGTATTTCATTTAAATATTTAATTTTTTTGCTAAATTTCCATTTAAAAAGTATTTATACTACTTGAAAATTTAAAAAATAAACTAGGTTTCAATTAATATTTATAAGTATATTATACTGGTAGATTCAATGGGTGTAATTAATAAATCCCATTCAAATTTTCTAATTTTTATAAAATTATTAAAAACAAAAAAATGAATTAATAATTAATATTGCAGTTACCTACTAAATAGTTTTAACTATATTAATTTAATAAAATAATCTTTTTTAACTGTTAATATAGCAATATTCTGTAGTACCTACTAAAGTTAACTTATTCTGAACAAAATTATTCTCTTTTCTGCTAAAAATATTAACTATACCTAATTATGAATAAAATAATAGGAATTTATTATAAATTTTTAAATTGTTAAAATATAAAAAAATTATATAGTTATACTTATGTGAAAAATACATAAATCAAGTGACAAGAAAATCGATAATAACAATAAATAACTACTAAAAAAAATTGTACTTTTTGACACTTTTTGTTATTCCCGAGAATTACCAATATATATTTTTAGTAATTCTTAGTAATGGGAATATCGCTTACTAGGATCATTCCTGGGAATTTCCGAGAGTGCCAATCCTACTCTAACTTATATTATATATAGCGATTTATCAAAGCATTTGTGTACTATACTCGTGTCCTATAGGATTTTTTTTTGTTATTAGAATTTTTTCAGCAAAAATCTAGTTATATAGTTTCAAGTTGATGCTTCAAAGATATTTGTAAAAATTGGAATTTTTTTACTATTTTCTATCAAAGTATATTCAACTACTGATTTGTTAAGGAGTTTTTTTTATTGACATTCCATAGTGATAGTTGTTTTAAATTTCTTATATACTGATGCATACCTACGTTAAATATTATAACGGGTGTATAATAAACTGTGCGAAACCGTTTTCAGAAACAACTTGAAAATAATAAAAAAATAATAATAACAGTTTTAGTGACTAGTCTGTAACAATTATCGGATACGCGGTCGACTGTTTGTATAGTACTGAAAATTCACCCCTTGACCTTACTCAACCTGAACCGTGTCGGCCGCTAGGCTGCGATGACGACGGCCGAAATCGAACGAAACGAGAAATCGGTTGCCGCAGCGGTCGTTTCGCGTGGCGCCTTGGACTTCCGCGGCCGGCGTTTAGGCTAGTTGTGGTTGGCGGGTGTGCCGATTCTATTGGGCAGTGACGGGGCCGCGGAGAAGAAGGAAATTTTGATTCAAATCTAATTGCGTGCGTGGTCGCGCACACCGTACATAGTTGTAGGTGTTATGCGGGAGTTATACGCGTGTGGCCGATACGCTGAGAACATATGCGTTTTTCATTTTCTTTCACTGCAGCTACAATCGGTGCGTCATTATATTTTTTTCACAGGAGTTGTAGTCGTCGTCGTCGTAGTATAGTGCGCCGCAGCAAGTATTCACAATAATATATATTATAACGATCTCATCGTCGTAACATCGCGTCACATTGAGGGCGGACGAAGGAGTTCCGTTAAAACTGAATTCGAACGAAACATTCAGTCAAATATCAAAATATAATATTGTGTATTATTATACATATTTGATATAGTATGTGCCGATCGATTTTTTATGGTTAACACGATAGGACGACTGTCGTCCGAATGATATTGCAGCTGCCGTCGTCGCCGCCGTCGCCGCTGCCGACGGTGTGCTGATGGAATCGCTGGAACGGTGGATGCGGGTGGGCGGCAGCAGGACGCCGAGCAACGTGGTCGGCGAGGTGGTGGCCGGCGTGGGAGGAGGCGCGGCGGCCGCCGTCGGCCAGGCGCCAACACTGGTCTCCGCCGCCGCCGCCGCCGCTGCAGCGGCAGCCGCCACACAGCCGACGCCCGGTGTTGCGGCGCTCGTCCGAAAGGGCCGGCGCCATCTGAGCGCCACTTTCTGCTTGGCCGGCGACACCATGGAGGGCATCATACAGTGCCTGGTCTTCCTCAAGGCGTTTTCGGTACGTTTTTTTTCTCAAAATCGTTTTTAACTTGCATCGCAGACGAATTCGTGTTTCGGTTTAACCGATTACATTGATGTTCTATAACATTATTATTATAGTGACATCGTGTTTTCAATGGCCTTGTGCTTCATTGAGTTTTAGTGACCAACTTTTTGCGGTTATGTAAGACATAACGTAGGTATCGGATAGTGCGAGTGTTGCGGTTTTGGTACTTTGGTCCAAAATCATATTTTGCCCGATAAGATAAAATTTGACGTTTTGTAGAATTAAAATTATAAATCTCATATGAACCTTATATAAATGCGACAAATAAGTATTGTGTGCTTAATGAATGTGCCCAGTTGAAACGAATCATAGTTTAAACTCGGAGTTCGAAAATAAACATGCACATTTTAAAAATAGTATGTTATGTAATTAAAATCGATTTTTATATTTGAGTAGGTATATAGAATAATCATTTTTAATCCTTTAAAATATAAGTTTGAAGCCACATGATGCATATTATACAAAAACCTTTAAATTTAATTGAATTCTAGTTTTTTTTTTTTTTTTTGATATTGTATATTTTAATATAAAAGTTATTGAATTTTTCTAATTCGGCGTTTTAGGTAGGCTATTTAACTACATTACTGTTGTGAGTTCATTTCGCCGGTATCTCAATGAATGTAGACTATAAACAAAAGTATGGAAGGACAACATTTTAAATTAAAAAATACCTTACACAAAGTTTGCGTTGGCTAATTTTGAACTTGGGGTGTCGATGCAATCAAACCACACAAATATTGGTTATTTATTATTTCGTTGTAAAACTATTAATGTGTTTCATAATTATTATTTATTTAATTCTGAGATTTTATTCATTATTGCAGACATTTTATCTTTGTAGCCCTAACCCTTTATTTAATAACAATATGTTCATTATAATTAATGTAATATATGCTAACATCTATTTTTATGTCATTATGAATATTATGAAATTAAAAAGTACATTTCTGTTCTAATTTTGAAAATTATAACTGTAAATAGTACCAAGGTTTTTACTTTTTATGTCTTTATGAGGTTTAAGTACAAAAAGGGTCTAAACAATTAATGTATTGTATCGTGTCCAAATGGCTTAGAGGGTAAGGCCCTAAAAATGTCCGCAATAAGTGAGGTTAGAGAGTGACCTTTTTTCATGTAACCAAATTGAATGTCAAACACTACTTAAAGTTCATATTTAATTATATATTTATAATATATAATTTGTGCTGGATCGCGGAAAAAATATTATATTTTTAAATTGATAATGTCTTAATTAAAATCAGAAACTCGCAAAATATCATTGTCGTGTGATTATTTGAGATTTATTTCAATTTCCAAAGAGTTCTATTCGATTTAGCGAAAATAAACTGCATCGAATGCATTACGTGATAATGACGTCAATGGGGTTGTATGATATGCGTTTATTATAGAATTTGCTTACTCATAGATTTTATAATTGCGTTGACACTGAAATTGATCTATATAAATCTTTTGAGACGTTTTGTACATTCAATTTATGTTACTGCTTCATTTGATTTATATTTATATTTATAAATTATATATTTATCATTATAATAATTAATAAACAACTCTCTTTGTATTGCTGTGGAAAAAAACATCAAAAAACAAATGTCATGTATTTGCTGTTCCTAGATTATTGATTTTTTTATCTATTGTATACAATAAGAGAATATATAAGTATTTAAGGTTGGAATTTGACGATAAAATAATATATAAGTTATAAAATTTATCTGATAAAATAGTATTATTTTAGTTAATAACAAGGGATGGGATACATGTGTTTAACTAAAAATATAAGACACATTAACTTAAAAAAATGTGAAAAACTATAATTGTAGTTTTGTGATAGTTTAACGTAATATTTTATGTATGTATGACTGTAATATACTTATAGTTTAATAACTGTAGACTGTACTTTAAATGTAAATCATGTTATTGTAAAATAAATATTAGTAATAGCTAGGTACGGTTATTTTATTTAAATAATTTATGAAATTATTATTTTTATTTTCTTATTTAATAATAAAAAATAATATTTTTTAATAATAAATATGTAAAATGTTTATGCTACTACTGAGTTAATCTGAGTAGCTTGAGATGATTTATAATATTTAATTCTTTACCTACAATCTATATTCTATATATTTATAATAAAGATTATTATATTTTTCCGAGATTCATTTAAATAATACTCGGTTTATGTAATTATATTTTTGCTATGCATAGGTAGGTACATAATTATTTCTGAAGAACTATATATTTTATGTTTTTTTAATGTCTAATCAATACAATTTTAAATGGATTAATTAATTTAATCTAGTATAATAAAATTAAATCTGAATTTAAATTCCTGATACATAGTGCTTTGACATTTGAAATTTTAGACATGATTAATTAATTCCATTATGTTAATTGAGAAATGTGAAAACTGCCAGTTGGTTGGAAATTATAAAATGAGGTATAAACGTGACAGCAAAATATTTCTATTGGGTACTTACTGCGTAGTTAATTTCTAGCATTTTTATTTTATATTAAATATTAATTTATTGCTATGACAATTCAATTATCGCTGCTTTGTTATATTATCGCGTATATATAGTATGAGTCGAATAAGATTAGGTAATTAGTTTTTGATTTGGGTATAGTTTTATATTATTATAATAATTATTGATGATTGAATATATTTATAAAATAGTAAAATTGTTGGTTGACGATGATAATTAAAAATGTGTATAATATTTTAAAATTGATGTTATGATTTATTTAAAACATTTCAAAATAATTATCTTAGTAATAGGAAGATTATAAATAATCTTTTAGTAATAGATAGTCTTAATATTGAATTCAGAATAGATTGTCTTCTATGCATGGAAAAATGTAATATTTGATTAAATTAATTAAAATAACAAAAACAAATCAATATAAAGATTATTCAATATATCTAATTTGATATTAACGATATTTAAAAGTTTATAATTAAAGTCGAGATATGTTTATTTGCTTAATATAATCTGCAGTTAAACGACATAAATGTTTCAAAGTAAGTTATGGACTTCAAAATTGAGTCCTGTTAATTAGTCTATTTTACCGATGCATTCTTTCTTAATTTAAGGATATATTTCGTGCTGCTCTTTAACCGCTTTACTAAAACTTTGAAATTATAATGTATAAAAACCTCAAACATAGATAGTAATTTTCGTGCAGAGTTTTAATTTAGTTTAAAGAACTATGGTGATGTTTAACTTGTTAAGTTTATATGCTTTTAATAATTATGAGATTAATTAATTTTTCTTTTCTTGATGATTCAACAACTTAACTCCTGTTTTTATAAACTTCAAAAAGTTTTCGTTTTTTTTTCAATCCATATAGCATATTGTACGATTAATATAATTTGATAATTGTTAACAATATAGTAATACGATGTTTTGCAGACATTTACTCATTTCTATGATAATAACTTCAATGAAGAAAAGTAATATGGTATATTTGATGGATGCCGTTTTCAGTTTCATAACTAGTACAATTCTCTCCTAGTGTGTACTGTGTATGTTTAATATATATATTATATATTATTCATGTTTAATATTTGTACATACACTACGTATTTTTAAACAAATACATTATATATATTATGTATACGTGTACGTGAAAATGGCAACTGAGTTGACCGGAAAAGCCACGCAACTTTGTGATTTCACCTCCGTCGTCCTCCCGTTGCCCTTGACCAATCCGCACCTTACGCAACGGACACCGATTTACTGGTCATTCAACTATTTCCCCTTTCCTCTCTTTCAACAAGACAATGGGTCGCTATAATAATTTATGACTTGTGTGTTTTTGTGACAGCTTCAAATGTGGTTTTTTTACGGTACAATACGTATTAAGTTCTTGCACACAAATTGTCACTATTACGTTTATATTATTAAAATATAATTTGTTTAGAATCTGAAGCAAGTGAAATGTATAATTTTAAAACTGAGTTATCACTACATAATTACACTTTAGATATACGATAAAGTAATTATTACTTTCGTTTATAAAAAAAAATATCCAATGTTCGTTTATGCTGGTGATTAAATAAAAATAAAAGGTATGATTTGTAATTGTGAATATAGTTTATTAAATTGTTCAGAATTAAGTAATCAAATAATTTCAATTTTAAAACCAAATATATATTTTAATGTATATGATTCGTAATTGAATTTGTGAATTCTTCATCTACTGGGAGAATAATAGCTTTGAATCATGTATACAAAATTTGTTAGTTCTACCATAGCTGTTTTTTATAACATTAACTCATAGTTTGTTACACATGATAGAAATATGATAGTTATAAACTATAAAAATTTCAAATAGCAATTAAAATATTAAAAATTGAATATGACTTTTATTTTATTAGACAATATTACTTTTAATTTATGTACTGAACTTTCTATTGTTTTGATGAAAGTATAGTATCTCTTTTACAAAAAATTATTTAGGAAATAGACATTTCTAAAGAAATCTATCTTATTTTAAACTTTTAAATCAAACCTTATTTTACCTGGTTTTATTGGTTTTATTATTTTCAACACCATTTGTATAATTTATACATTTGTTAAATGAATTTTGTTGTTTGGATTACTTCTTATAATATTGTGAAATAGTATATTAATATTACCTAAATCATTGTTGTTTTTCATACGAGGAGCAAGTCATTAACTTCTCGATCGGTATAATTTTCTATTATACCAGTGAGGATGTTTAGTTGCCGGCCAGAGGGCCACATGCGGGTTACGTGTAAAATATAACGCAGGGTGTAAGGTTAATGAATATCCCTTTTTAACCCTTAAAACTGTTGTTAAATTTCCCGTAAACGCACATTTTGATAATGGCTGTGCGGTGGTACTTAAGATTGATGAAGCTATACTTGTGCCGATATTTCAGTAGAACCATTGCTAGTTTCTTAAAATATAATTCTTCCATTTGCAATATTTGTGGTTTATATTTTCATATCATATTGATACTATGTTATTATATATCGTATACTACTTATTTCATAATATATTAAAAGAATATCAGTATTTGTGGATGTGTATAATCAATAATTTACCGAACATTAAAATTGTACTTGCTTTGCTTGTTATTATAATAGTATTGAATAGACATTTATTTTGTAAACAGTGATTTGAAAATAAGAAATAAAAATAATAGGAATTTTTTCTTACATTAAAATTTGTTTTATGGTAGGTATTTTATATTTTATGTAGCTGGAGGTGTAATAATACAGCATTTTCAGCATATTTCTAACAAAAAAATATACACCTGTGCTACAGTGTATATATTTTTTTTTAATTTTGCAAAAATTCTACTTCTTGATTCAAAATATTTGAAGTTATACTTACTATATTCAATGTATATAAAATTAAATTAGAAATAATAGTAATATTATCAGTAGGTGCACAATATCAAATTATTATTATTTCTTTTATCATAAAAAAAAAAAAATGAAATACCGTATAGACAACTTTTTATAGTTACGGCTACATACTTGTTTGAATACAAATACATAATATAATACATTCCTATTTTAACTTTTTACTTCTTTCATATTCAATATAACTATAGGACTTATTTATATGCTAATATTTTATGATATGTTTTATTTCTTAAAAAGGAAATGGATACAAAAATATTCAATTAAATAAGCTGTTTGTCTCCGTGTAATGACGTCAAGAATTAATTGGTATGTTTCTTAAGGGGTTAAAATTATGTTTGTGGTGTATGTTTATAGTTTTAACCAACATTTCACGTATTTTACAAGAAAAACTTACAGGGTGTATCTTATGTTGTTGTACGCATGGTTTTTTTAGTGATTATGAATTGATAGTATTATAAAATTTCAAAAAAAAAAACAAAAAAGACTTGTTTCTTTTTTTTTTAATCTGGTATTTGTTTTATCCCAAATTCAAGCATTTTTTAAACATGCAGTTGTATTAACTGCACAATCAACTTATTTTTTTTTAAATAGTAACAATTTAATATATATATATATATATATATATATATATATATATATATATATATATATATATATATATTGGTAGAGCTGTATGTTCTGAACATTTTGACAATAACATTATCAATTTTGGTCCACTAGTTTATTAACTACAATCCTTTAAAGTTTAGTAAATTTATTATTAGTTTTAATTGAAATAATAGACATAAAATTAATTAACTAGAGCTAAATAATTTTTTTTTAACAATCTTTATGTACATTTAAATCGTCAATTAAAATACTAGTCTAGACATTCATTTTTTGGGGTCATTGAGTATGTCCTGGTCTCAAACACGGAGATTAGAGTCGAACATAAGAATTCACTTTTCCAGAAAGGGTAAATTACAATTCGCACTATACAATAAGTGTTTCATTAAATCTGCATCATTTTTAATTGTTTTCAAAATAATTTGACAGAATTCTAATCGTTTATTTTCATCTCCTTTCATCACCTCATTTTAACTCTTGAACTATGTTAATTTTAAATGGTTTTTTTTTTGTTAAATATGCTTAATATTATACATGCCTAATATTTTGTTTAGCAATTCCTAATTCATCTGATATGATTTTTATTGTCTGCGTAGGATCATTGGAAACCTGTATGTCTAAAACCGTAGTATTTTCGTATTTTCGTCTTGAACTATTTTAGAGATTCTTCTTGGTTTTTTTTTATTTTGGACACTATCAGTTTCGCGAAACTTGTTAATACGATGTTTGACGTACGATTTTTGAACATTATTTTTAAATTAAAAATATAATTAATTTATTAAATTATTATTGCGATCATGTCAACTTTTAAATACATTTTTTTAGTGATTTTTAAATAATTAAGTAAATGTGTATAATTTAATTTTTACCGGGATGTGAAACATTAAACGGTCCAGCAATTTCGACAAAACATTTATTGGCTGATCCATACAAAAAAATTATCTAGTTATACTCTTTAATCAAATGCAATATTAAATTAAAAAACAAATTACACAATAAAATATCCTATTGAACTAAAATTATAAGCACTAATGAAATACACATAATTGAATTTGTCTATTGTAATCTTATTATTTATTATAATTTAATTTATCTGGATTTAATTTGTTTATTTTTATGTTTTTAATAAACATTTTTCAAACTTTCAACCTATTTGCACACTTTCATATAATAAAAATAAGTGTATTCTTTAAATAGTGATCAAAATAGTCGTTATTGATCTTACACTTATTCCTATATCCTGAAATAAGGACATATTAATGGCCTCAAAAAATGAATTTCTGGGCTGGTATTTTAGGTAATGATTTAACTGTATAAAAAAATATAAAAATTACATAAATAGATTGTTAAAAAAAAAATATTTAGTTCTAGAAAATTAAATTTATACATATTATTTTTAATAAAAACTATAAATAACTTTACTAAACTTTAGACTACCGTAACTAATAAACTAATAATCAATATTTTCAGAAAAAAAGTTATACCAGAATATATTAAAAATAATAGTTACCATTTAAAAAAATAAGTTAATTTTACTGTTGTAAAACTTCGAACATAAAAATTTTGAAATTGGGTTAAAAAAAAATTGCCAGATTAAATTAAAGAAACATATTTTTTTTACTTTTTTGAAATTCAATCTTATCGATCCATAATCATTAAAAACCACTCGTACAACTACATAAAATACATCCCGTTTATTATACACGGAGATATTTAAATTCAGTAAATTAGTAACAACTGTTGTTACCTTAAATGTAATTATTGTTTAGAGTAAATAATTACTTTGATATCATAATGCAATTATAAAAAATAAACTTTTTAAACATCACTTTATCGTTTATCATTAACAATTAATAATTCATAAACAACAATTATGAAACATAACGTTATTTATCCTAGGTATATTATAAGATACAGAGATATAACGCATGGATGGTGGGTACTTATGTTGATTTTCTCCCCATTTTATATCACAATGCTGGGAATTAATTTTAAATAAATCAATAATCAAGATAAGAAATCAAAAGGTTGTTTTTTAAATGTACCAAATATGTTGTTTAAATGTTTAATGTTGTATACAAATAAAAAAAAAATTAGATACCTATTGCAATTATAATTATATTAAGTAGCTTAAAATAAATTACTACAATTTGACTCTGTTTCATAACTTGTGTTATATTTTATGTTTTATCTATATAGGGTATATTGTTGATAAGTTTTACGGTTGAAATTTGAGGGTTAAAACTAAATAAGCATTTTAGTGGGATTTTCGAAGTTGTTAGTTAGTTTTGAAATGTATAAGTTGTTATCTATATTATGTTAGTACTATAAAAGCAAATTACACCATTTTAAATTACTTAACTTCTCCCAAAATTACAAACTAAGAGTTAATAATTTGATCCTTTCAAACCACTTACGGCCTAGTGTACATACCTTGTTTAAATTGAGTATAACAAGCTGTTTTGCAAATTTTGCCATCACACGTTAAACAGGTAAAATAAATACAGTAAGTCATGAAAAGTGAAATATTAGCAGAAATCTAAAAACCCTGTTTTATATTGTTAGCAAAACATTGTTTTAATTTATAATTTATTATTTTATGGTTTTGCAATTAATTATTATAAATATAAAAACGAAGAAAAAAGTCTGGTATTTATTGTGCTTTCTATTTTTTTTTTATAAACAAATAAAATGTAATTTATAAAAACATCACGAAAAGTGTTTAAATTTCTTAGTGTTCTATAAATTGTATAGAGTAATTATAATATGTGTTTGTTTGTTTTTTCTTCCAATTTATTGCTTTTAATAATATGATTTATTTATAGTAAATATAAAAGTAATTTAATTTTACCTTAAATAATAATAATAATAGCACGGGTATATAACTTTCTTATATTAGTATTTCATTAAAAATAGTAAATACTTATAAGTTCTAACTTGTGATTTTAAAATAAATCGAAAGTATTTGTCTATAAATAGGTATACCAAAGTCAAAAATAATAAAATAATTCAACTTTTTTATTAGCGCATACATAAATTGGACAAAGGCGTGGTTGATGAGTCGTTATACTTTCCGTTTCTTTATACACACAATCCAAATCACTTACCTTTAATGAAGTTTACCATTAGCATACAATTGTTCTGTACAAAAGATTTCACTTTGATCTTGTCATGCACGATTTGGTAGTGCGTTTTGCTGACAAATCAATACAATTAGATGGCTAATATTTACTACAACGAATCGACTATTTTTTTTATAGTCGATTCGTTAATGTTTTTCATACTTACATTTCTTATAAATTATATTGTTTGTGAAATATAGTTTAAAAATATATATTCTAAAATTCAAACTTACATTGCATACGCATATTAAACACATTTTAATTTATAGTATTCGAGTTTAATATCGAGAATAATTTTAATAGTATTTACATTGATATTTAATTTTTTAAGTCCTTTTTCGTTCTGCTTTAAAACATCATCATTATATCTGCTTTTAAATCAACTATGTGATATTTTGGACAAGTCATACTCTAATAACGCATTTCTGTCAAATATTATGCAAGATGTATAATTAGTTGCAGATTAAAATATTTTTAAAACTGTAAAAACTTAAAACTATATGTACTTACCTACCTACATGTAGGTGAAACTTTTATATGTGTTTTTTGGTATAAAATCTAACGAAAAAAAATCTGGAACTTTTAATCACTTCTATACTATATTCGTGTGTCATTCCTGATACTTCCCGATAGCAATTAATTCCCACAAATGCAGGGTTTATTTATTTAAAGTTACTGTTTGCGAATGAGTACAATGTGATGGCAAACTTTATTCAAGTATAGTGGTGTATTTCCATTTCCACAGAATAAATATTTAGTCAAAAGACTAGTGTACTATTTCGTTTCATTCACTCGGATGATTCCAATATAGGACCTTGGACATCATTTATATATATTTATATACTTAGTTTTGCTCAAATTACATTCATGTATTTCTTATAAGAATTTTTTAGCAATAATTTTATATCGCGTGATGTAATAGATTGCTTCTTAATTGATTTAATTTTAAAATATTATGTTTATGTCTCAAAAAACAATTATGGTGTTCTATTGAAATATTTTGCAGGTATTCATGAATAATAATATAGCTTTACTCTTTATGTTTGTACTTGCTCTAATTAGTTGTATTAATTGGTGTATTTATGAAAGTTATATATAAATTATAAAGTATTAAATTCATAGGTTAGGTTATAAGTCTAATACTTACGAAAATACTATCGCTATAACAATTGCTTAGTATTGTATTAAATTTTTGTAGATTATCGGGTTTCCTATTAATAACATATGAAAAAATAGGTATTTAAATTTATATTTGGAAAAACATACAAAAATTTAATAACTATAATAAATATTTTATTACTGGTATAAATTTAATTAGTTGAACTGCATGCAGCCACATAATTTATAGTTTTATTTTTGTTATTGTTTATTAGTATTTACAATGTATAAAAGTAACGGTAAATTACGTTATATCGGATATAACGTTATTCGTCAGTTATTAAGAGAACACCATATCCGCATGTGTTGTTCCGTCTTACATATGTACAACATGGCAAAAATTGTTTTGCGTGGGATTGAACCACTTAGGCTTTAGTCATAACTAAAAAACGAAATTTTCACCACATAAAAAAGAATGCTTTGACTGTGCAATATCGTTTTTATTTTTTCGATATCGGAACTAGGACAAAAGCTATTCAAGTTTGAAAAACACAAACATAATGGATTTTGAAACAATAATAACTTTTTTTGTAGTTCCGGTGTCGAAAAAATAAAAACGATATTGCACAGCCAAAGTTCTCCTTTTTATGTGGTGAAAATTTGGTTTTTTAGTTATGAATGTAGTCTTCTCGGTTCTTTCTCGCGCAAAACAGTATTTGCTAAGTTTTACATTGTAAGACAGAGACAACATACGAGGTCTGTTCAAAAAGTTCCCGAACTATCGTTTCTAAAAATAGAAAAATTACATTATTGTAAATGTTATTATATCAAAATAAAATAGAGATAAGCAGCTATCTTTTCAATTAAATCCCAAATGTTTATTGCTATCGAATCATTAACTGTGCGCGTTCAAAGTAGACGAGTCGTGTGTATTGTGCGATTTTT